>PVKV010003883.1:0-136853 GCA_004027835.1 Alouatta palliata | reverse complement strand
CAGCTCACCGCAACCTCCGCCTCCTGGGTTCAAGCAATTCTCCTGCCTCAGCCTCCCGAGTAGCTGGGACTACAGGCACGTGCCACCAATCCCGGCTAATTTTTGTATTTTTTTTTTTAGTAGAGACGGGGTTTCACCATGTTGACCAGGATGGTCTCGATCTCTTGACCTCGTGATCCACCCGCCTGGGCCTCCCAAAGCGAAGACTATCTTCTAAACAGATAACTTGTATATTTATATGTAATGTGGGTATTTATTTTTGTGTTTTTGCTTATTTTATTTAATAGAATAAGGTCAGATTTTCTGTTGTAAGAAGGGCATTTTCTATGTATGCCATTTAACTGATTATGTTTTTTAAAAATACATTTGCCCCTTGTGCTGGAAAAATTACCCAGTTAACGCCATGATAATAGTAGTGATTTTAAGGAAGGGATTTGTGGATCCCTTTCTCTGTAATTTACTTGCTGCTTCTGACACTCTTTACAATGTCTGTAATCAGTGTAGTGATTTTTCTCATGAACTTTACCCAGAGCTACCCATCACTGTACTTAAGTACTGGAATACCTGTCTCAGTTTGCTGTTGATTGCAATTAGAGTTTTGTGGAGTGTTCTTTAAATTGTTGAAAACTTTCCACATATAAACACTATAAACATGAACCCAAACATATTTTTCTTCAAGCAGGAAACACAAACTTACAGAACTTAGTAATTTCAATAGACATTAAAAATCATTTGGTCTTACCAAGGAACACATTTAACAGGTTAAAAAGAAAAAGAGTTTTCAGAGATTAAATAAGACCAAGGTCACATACAGATTATATTAAAAATCAAATCTTCTGATTCTCTTTCTATTACTCTGTAATTTACACATAAAATGGCTTTGTATTTACAGTAGACTAAATCTTATTGGGCAAATCCAACTGTGGATAATTTTTACTTAACTTGATAATCGGGGGGAAGCTCCACAAAGGCAGTTTCTTTGACTTATTTGTTCACTGTTCTAATCTTAACCACCTAGGACTGTGCCTGCCCTGTATCAGGTGCTCAACAAACATTTCTGAATGAATGAAGGAATGGATGAGTATCTCATCACACACACATATGTATTCTGTCTTTTTTCCTTACTCACCTGAATTTTAAAATATTGTTCATGTGCATTATTTTCTTCTTTAGTCGTCCAGATAGTTTGGGGTTTTTTTTTTTGTATATTATATATAATATCACAGACAAGTTAAAGGTGTATTCAGCTAGCTAGGTAATGCTTTACCATACAACATGTGATTAATATTTTTTCTAGTAAAGTCGACTAAATGCATTTATTTATTCATTAGTATGAATCAGGCAGTCTAATCTCATCATATAAAGAGCTACAACTAAAAATAATTATTGAATTATTGCAATTATGAATCATGGATTAAAAATCTCTAATAATAAATCTAAGTTTCTAGTATTGAGTATATCAATAAGGAAATATAAATTTAGAAATATTTACCCAGGTAATAAAACTGTTTCCAATGGTTCCTTCTCATCACAGGCTTTATTGGATATGAAAAAGTTTCCCAGGAATATTTCATCATCTTCTTTTACATTAGGAGGATGTAAGCACCTTCTATAGTACTGTATGCCCTGCTGTTAACACTCATTTTTTCATTACTGGATCAGATACTATTAAGACCCAGGAGATAGCTTGACTTAAAACATAAATTCTTGGTACTTTAATTTACAGTGTCACCCTAGAGCATCTTATGATTAAGCACAACTATAGGTTTTAGTATTACAAAAGTAATAAAGATCATCACAATGGATCTTATATTTGAGTAAACATCTGAAATGGTGTGCATGCTCCATTCATCTACCAAACAAACTAGAGAGAAAACAGAAAAAAAGAGGCAAGAGCTTGTATTCCTGAAATCTTTTGGCTTAGTGTTGAATTAACAAGCTGGTGATATATGAGCATGTATAAATTATGCTATTTTTCAGTGCACACTGGGACACACACACACACACACACTCATGCAAACACAGTGGTTGGTATGCAGCTGATCATTCAGAGGCCTCTCCAGAAACATTTTCCTTTTTCACTGAGTCTGCTGTTGGTACCCTGGCCACGTTGTGTCTGCAGCCCAGGCTGCATTAGGGTCTAACCACAGCCGTGCAGGTTGTAAATGATCTCAGGTACTGATCTATGCTCAGCTGCTGGAAGACAAACTCACCCCTTCCCCAGGCCCTCTGGGTAACTTTATAAGTGAAAATCTTTCTCTAGTTCTTGAATTCAGATGAGCTAGCCCAGAGGCATTGAAAGTCTTCTTCACAGATTTTGGCTTTCCTCCTAGATTTGTTGGTTGTTAATAATCCTGACTTCCCAAATAACAATAATCTAAACTGTTCTTCCTCTTTTCCCAGTAGCATAGCTCAAGATGCATGAGTAATGTAGCTAGTCATCAGAACACTGGAGTTTGAAGAAAAACAGACCTGGGCATTTTGGCCATAATTAAGTGGAAAGCTTTGTTCTTAATAGTTCTTCAAGACCGAAAAGGCATGTGACATCCTTGAGCAGTTTCTAAGCTTTCATTTTTAGACTGTGGACAACTATTGCATTTCAGGTCTTATTTTGCATTTGTTCCTATTGACTATTTTCCTTATGCTTCTTTCCTGGGGTCTGTCCGATTATAGACCTTGGAGGATTCTTGCTCTTTTCCTTCTCTTTAACGCTTTCAAATATTTACACCAAGGCTGAGAGAATAAGTCCCACATTTCTTGGTAGGAAAGGTACATTGTATGCATTGAAGAAGCAGCCAGAAACATCTACTAACTGGATGACAATACACAGCAAAATGATCTATTCACTCTCAAAAGCTACCTAGCAGGAGAACGACTCTAGCTCAGTATCCCAAGTGTGAGAAGCCTTCAACATTATAGGGGAGGAGCTGGACCAAGGCAAGATGCCACATCTGGCATGATACCAGAACACTGAGTAGAAATTCAAGGCCAGACAATTTATGAGTCAGGTATTTGGAGCTCATGAGGCCATCTGTGGAAATAAATCTTAAGTGTGTTAGGAAGTTTACTTTCTCCAATTTGAAAGAATTTCAAATTGAGTTTGGTTGTTGTTAAGTCCTTGTTAATACTGAGTTTTAAATAACTGTACTGAATGTTTTTCTGATTACAAAAGAAAAGCGTATTTAATATACGAAACATCAAAAAGCAAAAAGCAAAAGCTATTAATGGTAAGCTTGATATATTAATATAACCATTATTAACATTTGCTGAAGTGTTCTCTCTCTTCCAATATATTTTTTTAAATGAAATCATATTGCTTTTATTTTACAGCCTGCTGGTCTACTCAACAATGTATATCAAAAATATCCCCAAATCATTAAATATTCTGCTGCAATGTGATTTTAATGGCTGTGTGGTATTCTATTGTGTGGCTATATCATAATTAACCTGACCAATATTTTATTGCTGATTTAGATTGTTTTCAATTTACTGTTACTTTTTCCTTGATGATCTCTTTGTACACTGCTCATATACTGCTGATGTATCAGATGCAATTGTGTTATGAGTAATTGTGAGTATCTTTGTCACCTCCTTTTGCTGTGAAGACATTCAGTTTTGGGGTTGTATATTTTTAATTTATTTTGTCACTAATATCTAGCTTAGAAACAATGCAGTAAATGATAGGGAGATACGCAAATTATAGATTCAAAAAGTTTTGAAGTATAGCAAAGATTGAGTAAAAGATTGACAGTGTCTTATTATGGAACACTAGATTCATTGGACATATATCTCTTATATTATCATCACCATTCTTTAAAGAGCGATGGGAGCCTAGAGACCTCCTGCAGAAGATTCAGACATTTGTCTCTTTTCAGTGTTTTCACCAAGGGACGTTTCCTGAGAAATGCAAAAACCACAGTTTAACTCTGTTAAATGATTCTGGCATATAGCAGTTCAGGTTTTTAATTTCAGCTCTGCTACTCATTAGCTCTGCTACTCACTACTTTCTGTAAGTTGTTTAACCTCTCTTGGATACTAATACCCATATTAATTTGTATCAACTTCATCTGTATAATACGAGTAAAAATATATGTCCCAAATGCTTATGAGAAAAAATAGTTGAGTTTTATGAAGTGAAATGAAATACTATGTAAAAAAAAATAACAAAATGCCTAGTAAATAGCAGGTGATAAGTATAACTTCCTTTTAACTGTGTTTGTTTTCCCTCTACTTAAAATCCATTGATAAAGAATATGTGGCACACATGCACTATGGAGTACTATGCAGCCATGAAAAAGAATGAGTTCATGTCCTTTTCAGGGACCTGGATAAAGCTGGAAACCCTCATTCTCAGCAAACTGACACAAGAATAGAAAACCAAACACTGCATGTTCTCACTCATAAGTGGGGGTTGAACAATGGGAACAGGTGGACACAGGGAGGGGCATATCATGCACCAGGGCCTATTGGGGAGGGGCTAGGGGAGGGATAGCATTAGGAGAAATAACCTAATGTAGATGACGAGGTGATGGATGCAGCAAACCACCATGTCATGTGTATGCCTATGTAACAAGCCTGCAGGCTCGGCACATGTACCCCAGAACTTAAAGGAAAAAAAAAGAAAACCCCTTAACACTTAGGACTCATTCCACTTTTAAAAATTAGTGACTGAGTTTCCTGAGGATTAATGCTTCGTGTGGTCCTCATCTTTGGTCAGGCAAAAAGGAGAACACATTCTATGAAAAATGAGATGGCCCTTGATTTCTTGTTTTCCCTTCTTTTAATAACTATAAATACAAAAGCAGTTACTGCAACTCAGAGGAACCTGTATGCTGTATATTTGTTGTTTAAAGGGTAGTAATCTCTGAAATATATGCTTCAGGATCCTGTTCTGGGCTCTAATGCTTTCTAGAGTCCAGTATAAACTAGAGCTGATTTTATAATAGGATAGACATATAGAAGAATGTTGTAGACTATTTAACCTGCCAAGGTAAAAGTCTTCTGTTCATGGGCCAGGAGAAATTGAATGGTTCCCAGGGCACCCCCTGCTCTGTGACTGGGAATTTAAGGTATATTCTGAGAGAGCAGCTATGTGAGCTGTCGTTGGAAGCTGAAGAGTCCACCCTAGCTGAGTCATCTAGTAGCTAAATTAAGGTCACAATTTCCATGTTCCTATTTATTTGTACAGATTTAAGTCTTCTGAGTGCTCCAAGATAAATGCGTATTTATTGAGGTTCAAAGATGAACAAGGAAAATCTCTGACTCCCAGGAACCAGACGAGAGTCTTTGTTGTAGAATTCTAGACTGCAATTGAATTGTCAGTCCTAACAGCTGCAGTAAGATGCAGACATTGTACTGCATCTAGGAGTGACTGTCAGGCTGTTCCTCTAATTGGCTGGCTCAGGTTTCAGTGATGGGGTGGGAGAGGGAATGCAGCAAGTAAGGAGAGCTAAGTGGCACCTGGGAGCTTTTCCTATATTTTTCTAGTATTTCTCTGAACTATAATTATTATCAGATATTAAAATACTTGATAACAGGAAGGGGAGATCTCTTTGGTGAAGTTCTTGAGTGTCTTTGGACATTCAGAAGATGTCAGAGAAACTGGGATGAGTGGTTTATAAATGCAAAATAAAATATTGTGGCTAAGCATGGATCTTTTGTGTTCTGGAAAACACTAAGTCCCATGAAAGAACAATTCAACCCTTTGATGTAGACAGGAATGCAAATACCTGTTTCAGGCACTGCAGTTTGTTCCTAACTACCATACCAACAATATGACATAAAAGTAGCAGCTAATGCTGGGGAGATGCCCCTTAGGGATCAGAGCTGTTTTGTTTGCTTATGGATACAAATAGAGAAAGAGTTCAAATTGACTGGAAGATGCAGCCTGACCTTTTTTAACGAGGCTAATATGTAGCTTAGATTTGAGGGAGGGAGACACACTGAAAGAGACATGTTGTAACTGGTTTTATATGAATTTTGCACTGTTTCATTTGTGGGAGTTTCGAAAATGAAGTTTCCCATTATAATTCCTCCAAGGTTCAAGATTTGTTTAAAAGAAACAGTAGAAAGACAATATATGTATCTGTGTATCAGTCATATACAAATTGCATGTTCTGATCCAAAAATCAGACCATTTGCTGGATAGATATACAGCAAAGGCATGAGTCAAACATCTAAGTATCTTGTGCAGGCTGAAAATGTGTTACCCTGAGATTAATGATTGACCAGTTTTGTAATTTGTTCTTTAAACACATATCTGTGTTATTTGTACAAGTCTGAGGGCTACTGTGGGCATAGCTGATGGCTTCTCTCAGCTTTACCTTTTCTGTTGCTCCAAGTATTTTATTTGGGATGACGAAGAGACTTCAGAAAGGTCACTGAGTGAACAGGGTCTTAAAATAAGGAAAGCATTTAAATAAGCAAAGTTGGCCTACGGAAGCCTTTCAAGATGAGAGAGGTAAAGAACCAGAAATTGAGTTATATGCAATTTCTCAGAAACCTTTATGCTAATAATCCCAATCAAGAATAAATCAAATGAAAAAATGAAATTTATTTTAAATAAGATACTTATTTTGAAATAGAAATACTTGATTTTTGCAATTTTTTGCTTGAATATACTGACCAAGCAATATTCTTTTCCCTACATTCAAACCATTGCATGGGTTAATAAACTAGAATTATGCTAAGACATTTAATGAACAGAAAATAATAATAATTGAGGGATGAAGACAAGTCCAATATGATAGTCAAACACATTTATGATAGTTGAAGGATAAAGATTATAAGTCTCTAATCTTACACTGCAAAGTCTCCAAATTTTTAATTCTCTGAATGTGTTTGAGTGCATTCACAATGGTGGAAGTTGTAGGATTTTTGTATTTATAAAATATTTGCAACACATTCTAAAGCAGAGGTTCGAAATGGTCTGTTTTATCTAATCAACTTAGTGATAAGGAAAGAAAGAAGAGAGGAAGAGATGGAGGATGGGAGGGAGAGAGGAAGGGAGGGAAGGAAAAATATTAAATGTCCATGGCTTTGTTGAGTTACTGTGCTATTTTACATATTTTCTTCAATTATGAATTTTTTATTTCACACACACGGGCCCATGCAGGCACATACACAACTTTATACACATACAAAGTGCTTGGCTCTTAAAAGCTTTTGAGCTGGAAACTGCAGAAGGGCCCTTATTTTCCTCATACTGCAATTAGTGAGGGTCCTTGGTTGGCCATCTAGCTTTGTACCCATTGTCAAATCCGGAATTAAATCATCATATGAACTTGAGTACATTAGTAAAACTTTATGTCTCTGGTTTCTTTATGTGTCATGTAAACAGACACAGATTAATAACTATATTGTTTTGGGGAATTAAATATAACAGTATAAACAGTTTACCTGCAAACAGGACCCCCCAAACAATTTGAGAGGAGAATGGCTTCATCTTTCATTACTCTGCAACCATACCTCCCTTCCCAGCTCCCAGCCTTCATGTTATTTGTGTTAATCCACATCCGACTTTCATTAACTGTAATGTTGCTCAGCCAAAGATTTTTGTGCTTCCATACTAACGCATTTATGCACAATATTTATCTAGCAACACATCAATGTTTTTGTGTTTTTATAAAATAAGTCTCACAAAAATCCCAAAAAGAGGAACCTATTTTTATCTGAAGTCATGGCTCAAAATCCATGCATTTAACCTGCGCTATGCTGCTTTTCAAAGCCTGATGAAGAAAACAACACTGGGGAATTGCTGAAGTTATGGTGACCAGGGATTAAAAGTATTACCGTCGCTTCTGGCTGGCTGAGAAAAGCGAACAGAACAGTGGGCATATAAACTGTTCTAATGGAATAAATGTTTATTCTCCCCTCTCGATTCATTTGTGGAAATTCTAACCCTCCATGTGATGGTATATTCAGGTGAGGCCTTTAGTAGCTGATTGGATCATGAAGTGAAACCCTCATGAATGTGATTAGTGCCCTTACAAAACAGACCCCGGAGATCTCCCTTGTCACTGCTGCCATGCGATGGCACAGTGAAGTGTGCCACCTATGAACCTGGAAGTGGACCCTCACAAGGCATTAAATCTGCTGGCACCTTGACCTTGGACTCTTCAGCATCCTGTACTATGAGAAGTAAATGTTTGTTGTTTAATGTTTGTTCAGCCAGCCAGTCTGAACTACTTTGTTATAGCAGCTCAAACTAAAACAATTATAATTTTAACTGAAATTCTTCCATTTCTTATTAAATTGAGTTCATATTTTCAAATGCAAAATCTTATCAAAATACTTAAAAAAGTCTTCATAGTCTTGTCCTAAAGAAATATCAAGAGCATGTTTATTCTATAATTGAAAATCATGGTAAAAATTCACACTTAGCTACATTATTGCCATTACAAACACAGATGTTCCAACAAGAACAGAAACCTAACCTAGAAATCTACATTAATAATTGTGTTTCAATGGGGACAAGCTTTTGGGGTACCCGGAAGTACATGTAGTGTGAAGAATAATGAGTTATTAGACTTTCCTTTGAGTCCTCCCATGATAATTAGAATTTTGTGTCATATTATTTTTATAATTTTTAAAGTAAAGGAATAAATGTCATTTAGTCTAATAATGATATTTAAAACATGTTAAAGTAACATATACGTATTAAATGCCAATTTGAATTGTATTTACTGTACTAGACACCAGAGGAGACACAGAAATAAATAAATAGCTTCCAAGAAACTAACAATCTAGTTTGACTACACAGTTCACATATGTTCAAAGAACTAACAACATGAAGGCATCATTGGGTAATGGACTTCTGCTCTACATTTGGAGCTAAAAATGGTACTCCACATATAATAGCCAATAAATAAGTATAACCAGAAAGAATAAATGAATGAACAAATGGCAGAATGAGAGAAGAATAGTAGTTCCAGCAAATAATAGAAGAGACATCACAATATATCATAGAAATTATTGTTAAATGAATGATAAAGGAGATAAGCAGTTAAGGAGTCCCAAAGACTGCTATTGAAAGGATTAAAAATAAACTGTAAGGTTGCTTGGCATGGTGTCTGACGCTTACCTAAATTGTAAAAATTGTTAGCTCCTGAAATACAGTAATCGAATAAACCATTTCTTTTCTATTACATTGAGATATATATTTATATGTAGATGGAAGTAGATATGATAATTTAGGTAACTAGAATGCAACAAATTCTCATTATCATAGCTAATGAGCTGGCAGATAGGGGATCGCTTGCTTATATAAGGTAATTTGTTTTATTTTATAATTTCTTATTTGAAATGTGGACTGTAATTATCTTTCAGCCAAGTTTTATTATTTTATTTTTCATTATTACTTAGCCAGTTGCTTGAATCTATTCTTTTTCATCAGTGATTCGTGTTTTAATTTAGTCAATATTTGACAGATTCCTCCCAAAGGTACTGTAGATTTCGGCTTCCTAAATGTGTCTCCCCTGTGAACAGAAATTGGTTTAGTTTTTAATCTGTGATAGCCTTCTAAATCCTAAAATGGATTGTCTTGTATCAGTCTTTCTTCTGATAATTCTGTAAAACATGTGCACTGAAATGCCATACTATGCAAATTGCCACTGGAAAATCATTTTAGAATATAATATTATTTTTAAAAATATTTTCCTGTTGCATGGAATAGATATTCATCTCCAAATTTTTCTATTAGTCATTTTCACTTATTTCATTTACATCAGTCATACTTACACTAGTGCTTATAAGACACCTCCCTAGATATGTTGGGACTAGAAAGGTCTAACTCATGTTCTCTAATCTCAAGGACCTTGTATTCTAATGGTAGAGATAAGATGTATAAACTTTATTTGAAAAGATAACTGTGAAAAAGGATGTTTATATGGCAAATGCTAAATGACTGGCAGCAAAAAGAAGTGTATTGAGAGTTCATGCAACAGTAGGATTAGAAAAGAGATCAATATGTGGAGACTAATCTATGGAAAATAATAATCCAGGAGAACATTAGAGAGGAAGTGGCATTTGAGTTGGAACTTAAAGGATGGATCTCTAAAATCAGCAAGAATTTTTCATGTAGATATAGGAAGAGAGGGGCCGGGCGTGGTGGCTCACGCCTGTAATCAATCCCAGCACTTTGGGAGGCCGAGGCGGGTGGATCACGAGGTCAAGAGATCGAGACCATCATGGTCAACATGGTGAAACCCCGTCTCTACTAAAAATACAAAAAATTAGCTGGGCATGGTGGCACGTGCCTGTAGTCCCAGCTACTCGGGAGGCTGAGGCAGGAGAATTGCTTGAACCCAGGAGGTGAAGGTTGCAGTGAGCCAAGATTGCGCCATTGCACTCCAGCCTGGGTAACAAGAGCGAAAACTACATCTCAAAAAAAAAAAAGGAAGAGAGAATGTGGCATGTGAACTATGCAAGAAGGCAAGAATGCACAAGATTGGGAACAATGACTTCACTTATAGTGAAGAGAATGGAAATTCAGTGTGAGAAATATTAAAAGATATCTGGGAAATTAGGTTGGAGATAAAAACTTACACAAGTTATTTAAATTTCCAGAAATAGATGGCATATTTATGAGCTCTCTATATCCATATAGAAATAATAACAATATTTAAAAACAATTTTTAGTTTATAAATCACTTTTACATCCAGTTTCCTGCTTAATCTTTACAGCAACCCTGTGAGAAACATTTTTATTACAATCACAGCCAGTATAAACTGAAGGTCAAGTAGTGGAAGCTTACCCAGTGTCTCACAACTAGAAAGCACCAGAATATAGATGTGGATCATGGGATGACCCTAAATCCCATGTCCACATCACCATTCCCCTCTACCTATTAGATGATGATTTTTAATCATGACCATGTGACTGAAACTGACATGTATGTGAGGTGTTATTTCCTGTATAATGTTAAAAATAAATTCATTTCTGGCTAGACAGTACTATTTGAATGCACGAGAGCAAGATTACCCTTTGAGTAAAAGAGTTGTTTAATTCACATTTTTGCATTGTCTTTAATAAAATAATGGCTTATTCATGATTCTGCCATGTTTACCATTAAACAGTCCACAAAAAATTTTAACCTAAATTTCTCTGGGGATGTTAGAAGTCACATTCTTTGTCATTATAACATTATAATTAAATAGCACTTTTAACTTTTTCCAACTGATTTTATACTTTTTAATGTTGAATTGTTCTAATGTCTCTGTGCTGTAAATATACTAGATGTTACTACCTACCTTTAACAGATATATGAAAACAAACAGAATGATCTGCCATTATCTTGCTCATACTGGTAGTGGAGCCAGGGATCTTAATTTTCTGGTAAACTAACAGTTCACAATTCCAGCCTGCTTCCCAGGATACTCATCACAGTTGACATTTGGTAGTACAATTTAGCAGACATCAGAAGATAAGGTAATAGCTATTGAGAATTTGGTGTATTTTGATTCTTCCTGGAAACTCAGTTTCCAACTCTGAGCTCCAGGCCTTTTGTTCATTGTACTTGGTGCTATAAAATTAACCAATGAACATTCATCTGTTTTTAGCGAATGCACCCATATACTTTGATCTTGGCTAGTGATTTATGGAGGGAAAAAACTATCTTTCACTTCCAAGATGAGCTGAGTAGCAGAAAAATGGCCATGACCCTGATGTTGGACATGTACCAACCTAGCTTTTAAATACTAGGGTCAAGAAAGGATTACCTTCCTGGGCAATGACACTGAAAAAAAGACAAATTTCCCATAATTTATTACAGTGAGGTGTGAATTATGGCCTTCTTCTCTCCTCCCTCTGGCTGTATGTGAAGATTTCATCTGGCCTCTTGCAATTTCCGGGAGGATTAAAGTGTAAATTGTATAGCCAAGGGACTCCAAATTGTATAGCAATATAAAGGAGTTAGTTAACCTTGACTAACGTTGATTTAGCTACTGGGAATGGTAATGGGCAGGGGTGTGGAAGAGAGATGCCAGTTCACATGATTCTTTATCAAGTATCTTGCTACCTTTTCTAATATTTTAAATAATTTGCCTCTAATTTTTAAAGTAAAAGCCTAACGCCTTATTTATTGTGGGATATTAGTCATATAGCTTGCTCATCTCTCTATTCCTTCAATATTTATATCATTATTGTTGAGGATGTGATGTTATAATTTAAATTCAGCAATGCTCCAATTTACTGTACATCTGGGTTATAATAAAAATATAAAAATCACATCACATTGCATTTCTCTTGCAGTCTTTCCAAGAAGACCAGGATCCTATGATATTTAATTTTGACTTATCAATAAACTTACCTAGTTACAAACTACTCCTCAATAGATCAAACATGTCTTTAAATTGACATGCAACATTACGTGTTTTGGTAAATGCCACTGTTAATTAATGATGTAATAATTTCTCTGTTTCCTTGTGAAGTACATTTAGACACATACACATGCTCCTCAATCCATATCTCCTTACACATTTATAAATTGGAAGTAGAAGGGACATTACAATGTATATTTGAAAGGACTAGGATGACTTGATTTTTTTCTCTCTCCATGCTGAGTTTTAACTCAGGGTCAAGACAGTCGTAGTTGATACTTCTCGAACACACCATACATTGCACTTCTGTGAGCCAAGCACTTGCCAGATCTAGGCTCTGTTGAATTCATAAAATGTTATTGTTAAAAGCCTTCTGGTAAAAGTCAGTTGTCTTCTCTAAAGATATACATTAAAATGAGATTGTTACCAAATGGATCCTGGATTAAATTAGCCATTGTAATTATATTTTTTTCTTTTTTCTTTTTCTTTTTTTTTGAGACAGAGTCTCACTTTGTCACCCAGGCTGGAATACAGTGGTACGATCTTGGCTCACTGCAACCTCTGCCTCCCAGGTTCAAGTGATTCTAGTGCCTCAGCCTCACAAGTAGCTGAGATTACAGACATGTGCCAATACACCTGAATAATTTTTTGTATTTTTAGTAGAGATGGGGTTTCGTCATTTTGACCAGGCTGGTCTCGAACTCCTGGCCTTAAATGATCTTCCTGCCTTGGCCTCTCAAAGTGTTGGGATTACAGGAGTAACCCACTACACCTGGCTATTTTAAATTTAATGTAACTCTCAGATTTACAAGTACAAAAGATATGAAACCACAATTTTAAAATGGGAAACAAAATATGTAAAAGATACCATTTTCATCAGATAAAATGTTTAAATTTGAATAACTAGGGAGCACTTTTTCTGCAATTACATACCTTTTCCAGAGAAAAATAATGTCAAGGGCTTTCAGCCCGCTCCTCTGTTAATGTCGTCTTTGGCTGAGTAGGTTGGCACCCTGGGATGAAGGCTGCAGTCATGAGGTTACACAGGGACACAGAGCTGCCAAGCTCACAGGGCAGGGGAGCAGCTCAAATAAATTCTGTATATGAGAGTTAAAGGGCTGAGATGATAATGCTTCCGAATTAAGAAGCAAAGTGAGAACCCTGTTGTGATTTTTGGTATTAACAGACAAAGATGTCATCTATCTTGTGTGATCTATGAGTGCTGTTAGAAGAATAAAATGAGATAATGTATCTAAAAAGCCTGAAAAGTGAAAAAGGCTATATAAGGACACAGGGGGCCTGGTTTGGCCTACATTAAACCAAAATCTTTGATTAGCTAAGTTGACCACTGGGTAAGAGTCTGAACTGCTATTAAACTCTGATACAAGAGAGCTTGGTGAAAGGAATCATTTTGTTTATTAAATCTGATGAACCTAAAAGGTTTTTGTAATGTAAATTTGTGTTCAGTTTTTTATTTTTTTAAATAGCAATTCATTGTGTTGCTTTGATATAAGGAGTAACGGCATTGAAAAGAAAAGGCTTTAGAATCTGACACCTTACTTGGAATCTGATCTTCATAATTTGCTGTGTGACCTCAGCCATGTTTATTAAACTCTCTGAATCTGTAAAATATAATCAATAATATTTAATAAATGACATCTTTGTGAAGATTAAATGATTTAACATGATATATAGTGCTTAGCATGTGTCTAGATGTAAGTATTAAGAAGAATATAATTCTCTTCCCTACTTGTAATAATGTAGGTCTGTATCCTGGTCTGTTTTATGCTGCTATGACAAAATATTATAAACTGGGTAATTTATAAGGAAGAGGAATTAATTTCTCACAGCTATGGAGACTGGGATGTCCAAGATTGAGGTACCAGTGTCTGGTGATGGCCTTTTTGCTAGCTCCTCACATAGTGGTGGTGGAAGGGCATGAATGTGATGTCCTCAACATGGCAGAAGAGCAAAAAAGAGAGAAACGGCTTCCAAAAGTTTTTTTACAAAGAAGCCTCTCATTTATGAGAGTTCCACCTTCATAACCTAAACACCTCCCAGTAGGCCCCACCTCCCAACACTGTTGCATTCAGGGTTCATTTTCTAACACAGGAGTTTTTGAGACATAATCAAACCATAGCAGGATGTGATACTCAAAGTCCAGTACCTGAACTGTCATTTCAGAATCACCTAAAGAGATGAAAGTGCAGATTCCTGAGGCCTGTTTCAGACCTTCTAGATGTGGGTCCTGGGAATGTGGTTTTCAATAAACATTCCAACCAATGCTTAAACTTACCAGAGCCACTGATTTAGCTAGAGCCTTGCAGTAGTGACTAGTGCTTGCTATGCAGGGTTGTTAAAGGTTAAGTGTTAAGGGTGTAAGAGCTTAATTTTAAGCTGACTTGACCAGTAAGTACATGGAAGTTTCTGTTTTATATTAATTCTGTTTGCTTGCTGTCATTATTCCAATGTTCAGAAGAGTCAATAAATATTCTTTTCCATGAGGGGGGCCCCAGAGGTAAATGTTTTTAAGGTTTTACTGTACCTGGTTATAATTTAACATGTTAGAAACGGTTGCAAACCAAAAGGTAGTTAATGAGGTCTAAAGACGTATTGAATTTGGCATATCAAAAATCTAGTTTAAATGTTGAAACCCAAACTAACTGTAGTCAAATAAAGATTATCTCTTTCCTTGCAAAAAAAAAAAAAACCAAAGAAGCAAATAGTAAACTTCTAGTTAGATGGTTGTCAGCTCTGTCCTATAAGCTCACTTACCAGCAAAGAATTGAAATGTCTTTTTACTATGTCTAATCTAAATGTTGAGTTCATTTATTTTTGATACTTTTTAGTGTTTTTGTTCATAACTCATTCAAAGATGGGCAAAGTATGTTTAGGCTAAAAAATGTCAATTTGACATTAACTTCAATGCCTGAACCTAGTCCAGAGAACAAACTGTTGAAATTACAGGGATTATTAATGACATCTAATAGCTTGCTGAAAAATAGAGAAATCAAACTCAAGAACAAGAAAAGCAAGAATAATGCTTATAAGGTCCTGTCTGTGCATAGAGGTGGGTGGGTGTGTTGTTAGGGGTGCCTCACAAATGAGGAACAGGTGTATATTTATAGAAGTGAGAATTGAAATGTTCTCTGTAGTGATCTGGAGTTAATGCATTATATGGGTAAGATGTGAGTTTTGAAATTCTCTTTTGCAGCTTGCTGAAAAATATCAAGGCCTCTTGGCAATTATCAGGAATACTTATTATCTGTTTAAGAGGTTCTTTCCTGGCATGTGGTCGACAGCTAAATTACCTTCGGTGACAATACATGTCTGCAGCGACTTTGAAAGCTCCTCGTTCACCCACAATGTAAAGTTGCAAACAAACAATTTTACTGGCTCTCCCATTTTTTGCCAACCTTTCTTTATATAAGAAAGCCTTGTTTTTTGTTGTACACGTTCTGGTGGATGCTTTCTAGTCAACAATTCAGATACCACTAGATCTTTTTTCTTACTCATTCACCAGTAAGAGTAGGGTCTTACCTGTATCAACTCAAAATACATCTTCTGGAATGGATTTCTGGGGAACTGGTCCAACAAAGGACCTCCATTCAAACTGAATTATTGATAGCTCTGTGATCTTAAAGAAATGTTCTGATATGGCAAGTGGTGGCCTCCTTCTAGGAATGGTCAAAGAATAGAAGCCAAAGTTCTAACCTTTTGGATTTGAACCAATGAATAAGTTCATTCCTTAAGCAGAGAACAACAGTCCTCACTCAGTGGGCCAAAAGTCTGCCAGGATCAATTCAAAACAACAGTTCTAGCCAAGAAGAGAAGGTATTGGGCATATTCAGATTCCTCTTTGTCTTCCTGATTTTATTCCTTCAGGTCATAGCTCCGATAACCAAATCCTTGTTGGTGCCTGTTATCCTGTGGGTACTTGTTAATGGAACCCTCTCTCTAAAGTGGTACCTTCTCTGAAGTGTTTCAGTTTGGATAAGTTACATGGCCACCCTCGTCATACCTCACAAGCTACTTCCTCTGAGAAGCAGTTTCTGATGCTCCAGAGCAGATTAGATCCTCCTGCTATAACATCTCATGACACTGTGCATTTCTATTTCACTGTACTTATCATAATTTTTGGTAATTTTTGGCAGCCACACATTTAATATATTTTTCCTGCTAGAATGTAAACCCTGTAAAGATAGAGTCAATGTATGGCTCAGGGTGGCATCTTAATCCCTAGCAAGCATATAACGGGTGTTCAGTAAATATTTGAATGAATGTATGCATATATCACATGCCATCCACCAATACCAAGCTTATCCTTCAACAAGAAAGCTCATGTCAACACCCGTAGTAGGAGCTGATGCCATCTGTGAGGCATCAGTGCTGTGAGGAGGGGCCCACACTGACCTTAACACGTCTAAGAGACTCCCTTAAAGGCTGGCTCTTGGAAGGCTAAGACCAGAGGACAATTCCTCTTAGAAAACAGCAAGCAATCACATGTCTGCATAGAGCCCTGTTCTCAGTGAATGCCAAAGGCCAAAGCACCGAGAGGCCTGTTCCTGGTTTGAGCTATGGCTGGAGGCTCATGCAGTAGTCTTGACTCAGGCTTCTGTAGCCTAGGGTTTCTTCAGTGTCACTATGGATCCCTGCTCTGGCTCGTTACATGAGCAGTTTTGAGAAAAGAAAAAATGGGAAAAGGTTGCACAGCTAGAATGAGGAATGGGGAGAAGCAGACTAGATCTCACTGATACCTTACACCTTAGATTTACTTTCTCCTCCTGTGTGAGGCCATTATTTCCCATCACATTTTATTGGGTTGCCTTAGGCAAGAGTACCCTGTTTTATGGGAAAATAATTCCTCCCTCTGTTTAACTTCTGTACTCTGCCTGTTGTTGAGGACAGCATTTCAAGGTCATGAAACTTTTCTTACACTGTTAAGCTTGCCTTTTACCAGGTACTTTAATCTTGCTAGTGAGGTTCAAGAAGTGAAATCGCAAGCCCTGTTCCCAGCAACTACAACCAATCTTATTACATAGAAAGTTAATTGGCCAATATGAAAAAAATGCCAGGCTTTGCCATAGAGCTGATGTAATTCCAATCAAATGTTGCTAAAATTGACATTTCGGTTAACCTGTGCATTCTCTTCCGTTACAATTTCTATGATATTTTTATAAGTATTGAACATAGTTCGTGAACCACAAGTACTCGCTTATCCATTTTTTTTTTTTTTTTTAGTGCCTGAAGAACCTAGATCAGGAACTGTTACATGAGATAATTTCTAAATTTTTTCAACTCTAATGTTCTTTGACTTTCAGATTCATTTATGTCAGTTCTAATCTTGAGAGTGTTGGCCAGCTTAGGAACTCATAATTTTCTTAGGTTAGTCCTGAAATGCTAATGAGTAATCTATTCCTACATGTATCAAGATGAGTAGATTACTTTTATAAAATATCTGAAATCTTTATGAGAAACAAAATATTCAGTTAGCAATCTGCATTTTTAGAAATAGGATATATATTAATGATAGACAACTCTAACATTGTTGGTTGGAGATTGTCCATCTGTAGCTAATGATTGAGATTTAAATGCAAACACTGTTAATATAGGAAAATCTATAAGGGAAATCTAGAAGAAAAGCTGTAAATCTAGAGGAAAATCTCTAAGATTTTCCAGGATCTAAAATCCAAATAATGGGATATTTTATTTCTAGGCTAAGAATGAAGAGGGAAACATTTTTCAACTAGATAGGATATGCTCTTCTGTCTGAGTACCCAGAGTTCATTGCCGCTGGCTTCTTCTGGATCGATCACATTGTTATAAATGAATGATGCTGTCAGAGTCCTGAAGAATGGCAAGGAATTCTGCAGTCAAGTCTCGGTATAATGAACATGCCCTAGCAGCTTCCTGGGCTTCATCAGGGCAGTAGGATTACATTTGAGCTCAAGTTTTGAAATCATAAAAAGCTGTTCGACTGATTTTTCAATATGTTTATCACAAGAAAGCTGAAAGTACAGGGTAGCGTCTGCAGGAAATTTGGAAGTTGAAATGGGTATCAGAACCGTCTGAAAGGAATCTGCTGCAGTGGAACATAACTCACATTTCTACTGCCAAGAACCAGCGCTGCACTTTTCTTCAGAATTATTTTTAACTAGCTTGGAAGTCATCCAGGTTTGACTCTCCCAAAAGCAATTTTGTAAATATGAGAGGGGCTAACTGGGTTCTGATTCAAAAGACAGGTGCGCCTGAATGTCTTTTGTACAGCTGTGAAAATCCACAGGATGGTCATCACTTATCATTCCACAGTGGAACAGCTTACTGGCTTTCTTCCCAAGGTTATGAAAGCCAGCAAGACATGTTGAAGCTGGGCTAAGCAAATACATACACACCTATTTCCTTTAGAAAATATTCAGACAAAGTGAATTAAAATTTATGACCAGAATCATTAGAGACAGCTGCATAGCCCAAAAAATTACAGTTGCCACTTTAAACCCATCTAAATCACAAGTAAGTTCATTTGAAATTTACCACGAGATAAATGGGCTACTACCACCTCATGCTCGTTCAAGTTTTATGAAACAAGGAAAACTAGAAGGCTTTATGTTAAACAATGAAGGACAAATTGGTGAAATGGGAAATATTTCAGATAACCCTTGCTTTGTAGCAAAAAAAATATAATTATGTCTTTTGATATTTCTTATATTGGTGTTGTCTTCTGCTACCATATTGAGATAAAAAATGCACCAGTCATTGATAACATTCCCATATGACAATAACATTTTATGGATTTCCTATAAAATTGGCATATTTGGCTTAATAGCATCTAATATAAGACTATCAGAGTGAATTGAAATATTTAAGGGTTTTTAACTTTTATAAATCACGGCTAGAATACACTTCATTGCCTGTGAATATTTCTTGTAAAGCCAATGTTCATCTTGAATAAACTATTCAGAGGAGTCATTTACCAATTGGAAAGTTACAGATTCTAATTCTAATTCTCCATTTGCTATCAAGTTTGCCTCATCAATAAGCTCAGGTTATTTCCTAAATTAACAGTCTCACTGCCATTAACAGAAGTGTTTGCTAACCAATTGGATAAAAGACACTAGAATGTGTCTCATGAATGATGTGATTATTGTCTTAACAGTCTTCCCAAACTCAGAACAGGCAATGACTAAATAAACCAGTAGGTAGATGTATCAAAAAGTATCCTGGAGTTAGTAGACTGTTTTGTTGAGAGTTCACTCATGTCACTTAAATAATGGAAATGTGTTTTAAGCATTGACAAAGACATGAATAAGGCAGTAATCATGGTTTTCATAAAATAGCTACATGATCAAGCCTTAAGAGAGGACAGGAACTTCATCACAGTGATGTCTAATAGAGACCAGGGTGAAGTTTAACACCTGAAAACTTGACTGGGATCCACAGCAGAGTTGGAGAATCACTGTTCTAGTAGTCTACAGCTAGCTAATTTTACCCAGTTTGCCTCTCTTCTCCATGTATGATTTTCCTGCTTTTCTTTGTACTATCTACTGACTCCTTTATTTCTGGTTAGAATTTGTAGGAGAGCCTCTGATAGGTTTTGTTTATTACCACTATTCCTGTCTATGCAGGTCTTTTATGTGTGGCCACGCTATGGGCCCTCAACATAAGGGCAATTCCTGGATTAGGTGACAAGCATGAGCTAATCAGGTGTGTCCCTGCGGGCAGCAACCAGTAGTCCACTCATGTGGATGGAAGCACTTAGAAGGAAATATTAAAATGGGGTTGTAGGTGCAAATGATATTCTGAGGGTTTGTTTATCTTCTTTATTCAAGAAAAATATTGTATGTGGGAGATTGGAAATAATCCAACTGCATTGGTCAGGAGATTATCAAGTAATCTAAAATTGTTATAAGATGTATCTTATTTATAGTGTCAGATCACTTCTTTGTTATTAGTTATAAAGGAGCATGTTACTCTGATGTTTATGGAGCACTTACTGTATACCAGGCACTTGCTAAGTGCTTTCATGAATTATCACATTTAACTTTTATCACAAAGCACCCAAATACTTTGATAGGTTTAACATAATTATTGATATCATGAGTCTGATTCAGTTTTATCTATTAAAAGCAATAGAATCATACTCATTTATTTGTTTAAATAAAATTGATAAACTATGGATCAATTGAATAGAAAGAAGCTTAGCCCATTCGTATTATGATTCAAATAAACTTGTAAATACATTCATCTTTGTATGATTTCCTGTTATAGTGAGACACATTTGTCAAAATAACAACTTATCACTCAACTAGATAATTGTTAATTCAATTTTGAATTGCAGTAGATTTATGCTAGAAATCAGCAGTTCCTGTGGACTGGTGTGAGGGACGTGTGTGTGTGTGTGTGTGTGTGTGTGTGTGTTTCTGTATATATATAATAAACAAATGTTTTCTTTTTATGTTACCAAGCTGCGTAACTTTAGGCAAGTAATTTTGCTTCTTGAAAAATCATTTTATTTATTGGTAAAAGAACAGTAATAATTCCTGCCTTATCTAACTCACAGGTTTTGATGAAAAAATATGAGGAAATTTATATTTAGAAACTACTATAAATTGTAATATTATATACTAATGATATGCTACATTAATTATGATAGAAGGGCCAATATTATGTTATTTCTCTCATTTGTATTTATTTTGTGTTGTTAGGTTTTGAAAAATTCTAATTAACCAAGAATAATGAGGTCAAGAAAAGCAGTAAAATGAAAGAAATGAAACACAGAGACCTAAAATATTAATATAAGACAAAAACATAAATTTACACATATATGTATAGGCCAAAAATCCTGAAGACTTACAATGTTAAAAAAAATAGGTGATATGACCTAATTTTCTCATATAACATTTTGAGATCTTTCTTAAAATGAAACCATTATTTATCAATTCAATTTTCAGATTTTAGCTTCTAAATTAATGCTTTTGAAAAGTATCTCTCATTTAAATATTTTTGCTAGCATCTTGCAGCATATTGATATAGTAATCTGTTCCATGGTCATTTTTTCTTTCTTTGTTATTTTTTTAGGTAATGCAAACTTCCTACTCCCTTTGATGTAAGAATTGTAAAGAAACTTTGCCAAAAGATGAATAATATATATTTTTTACAATTGAACTTGACCCAATTGTGAACCAGAAAGAGGACAAGTTTGGAAACAATTTAAAGAGAATCTATTTGGATTAGTATCAATCTTATATAATCTTTCTCCTCTCTTGATACAAGTGGATGCATACCATTCTATCAGTAGAGAATAATGAAATAATATTGGCCACCAACTCTCTTCTAGTATCTGATCCAGTTTATATATTTCCATACATACAAAATTTCCCACTTATATATAATATAGCTAAGTGACCATTGAAATCCATTCAATCCACCAAAAGTGATGGAAGTTAAACTCAGAGTTGGCTCCCATAGATATCTCTTAATATATTCATATTTTTAATTATGCTTTTATTTTATTCTTTAATACAGTAAACTTAAAATGCCTGGATCTGGGTTTGAATCTTGCCTTTACCATCTAGAAGCCATGACTTTAGGCAAGTTTCTTATTCAATCTGTTCAAATTTCTAACCTGGAAAATGGGTTAGTATAATAAATCTCACAGGATTGTTTATAGGGTAATTATATAGGTAGTCTATAATCCATGTTAAAGTCCTAACACAAATTCTAACGCACAGTAAACATCAACTCATAGTTAACCGTCCTCATTATTGCAGAGCTCTGATGTGAATTAAATTGCTATTAAATTACTGTACATAGTCTTATGTTGGGTGTGTCCTTGATGCCTTTTATGGCACTCCATGGGTTTCTCTACTGAGGCAGAGCCTATTTGGGCAACCATTGATCACCAAAACATACTTTAAATGAATCATTCCAAAATAGACTATAACATGAACAAGCCTTGTAGAAGATGATGTTGGTACCTCTTTACCTTTCCTTCTTCTTTACCACCCGCCTCCTGAAGTAAAACTTTTAATCCAAGGTTGCTCCCTTCCACTGATTGCCATCTGGATATCTAGAAATACCTGGTGGAGAAGTCAGTCTACATTTATGTGTGACTGCAATTATCAGAAAACAGTCACCTTGTTCTATTAAACACATATCATTTTCTTGCTCCCCTTTCCCTCATCCTGTCTCACTACAAGGAGTTTTTCTTGCTTTTTTCTGGTAATCTGCCCTCAGGTACAGATGTTCTTATAACTGTTTGTCCTTGGAAAGATTTAGCTTCTATCATTATTTTGCTTAGCTGCAAAATCTACCTTATTTACAATTAAATGAAATGAGAAATCCTAACAGTAGTAGAGTGCTTGAGCAAAACATTTGAGAATGTTGAGACTGTCACTGGTTTGTTTGTTTGTTTTTTTGTCTGGTCATTGAGGTTTACTTTTTATCCCCCTCTCATTGGAGATGTAACTAGTGTCTCTCATTTATATCCTGTTATTAACTGGGAAGCGGAATAAAACAAAAAGAGCATCTTGATAGGGGAATTCAGTCAGAGATGATGGAGGAAAAAGTTTGCGTGTGATTGTTTTTAAAATCAGAGAAATAATTATAACAGCAACAGTGAATAAATATTATTTTTATATTATATGTTGTCATAAAAAGACTGTTCATACAAAAAAGCAGAACAAATTGGCTACAGTGTATTATTGTAGTGAACTTATCTCAGGAGTTAGCTAAAACAGCAAATAATCATACAATGTAAATACACCAATGTGTGATGTCTTTGGCCAAGAGAAGTTTAAAAAAATCAAGAAAATGATGAAATACTGTTGTTTTTAATTCTTCAGTCTGAGCTGTGGACGCCAAGGCATTATAAATTTTTTTAAAAAGGCTATGAATACATTTATGTGCATACAGAAAATTTTCCCTGTTCTCTGAGTTATATTGAGAAGATGAACTATGTAGCTTTGTGACGCTTGGAAAAGGGAAATGAGCTATTTGTCATTCTTTCAAATATGCTCTCTCTTCTGTGTTTTACAATGCTGAATACAATTGAGGTTTTTTTTTTTTTTTTTTTTTTTTCCATTACAACATTTTTAAAAACAAATGGTCTTTTGTAACATTTTTCCCCATTGTATGGTTTGGGAAAATGGCCTGTAGGATGCTCATCTGTGTTATTTGGAAAAGGAGTTCAATGTGAAAATATGTTTAGAAAACACTTGCTTAAACAAAGCCATATCTGCTTCTCTGAGCATTGTACATACTAACAGACATGGTGAACTTTTAAGAATATGTAATAATCACACTTACCTGACCACGTAATGCCTTTTTTTTTTCCTTCAAATACCAATAGGTCTTATTTCCTATGAAACAATCTTTTTGGAAACCAAATTAAAGAAATCTTACATTGTAATGATTATTTTCAGTCATTTGTAAGTAAAGATATAGAATTTATCACCAATGCTTATTCTAAATTGAATATTTATCAAATATATGAAAAAGCAACAATGAGCAAGCTCTGAGATCCTTTGAGGGACTGGTTTCAAATTATTCTTACAGTAAAAAAAATAATTGTGATTGGGAATTCACAAAAAGATAATGCCAGGATAATTGAGTAAATGACAGAAAAGAGGAAAGAATAGCAGAAAATTTCTCTCACCCTTAAAGGGCTTACAACTTACCAGAGGTGTCCAAGCATTGAAGAGGAATGGGAGTTACCGTATGATGCAAACATTGAATGCCTAGAAAGAGTAAATGAATTTTAAGATCCTTTCAGTCCCTTGTGATGGGGATTCATATGCAGGAAGCTGACAGAGAATAATAAGTGACGGTAGGCAATCGTGTGCTAACAGAGATAATAAGGTATGATAGAAATAGAATACCATTCAGAAAACTGCAAGACTCTCAAGTGTCAATATGTAGCTAGGCAAAAGGTTTAATTTTTCTGAGCCTCAATATTTTAATCTGTAAAATGACCCTAAGACTTGCTAGCCTTCTGTGAAAAGAATTGTCTGTGAAGTATGTTACCACATGTATGAGATAAAAGATAATAATACTGTTTATGTATGCTAAAAGCAACTCTGGAAAAATTAATATAATTATAATGATAATAGTTGTTTTAGAAGAGTTTGCGGGAGTTCAGGAAACTGGATGGATAAGAGACAGAGATGAGACTGAAACTTTTCTCTGATTTTTTTTTTTTTTTTTGATACGGAGTCTCACTCTGTTGCCCAGGCTGGAGTGCAGTGGCATGATCTCGGCTCACTGCAACCTCTGCCTCCCAGGTTCAAGTAATTCTCTTGCCTCAGCTTCCCAAGTAGCTGGGATTACAGGCACACACCACCATGCCTGGCTAATTTTTTGTGTGTGTGTATGTGTCTTTAGCAGAGACGGGGTTTCACCTTGTTGGTTCGGCTGGTCTCAAACTCCTGACCTTGTGATCCACCCAACTTGGCCTCCCAAAGTGCTGGGATTGCAGGTGTGAGCCACCACTCCTGGCCTTCTCTGAATATTTTTATGCTTTAAAAAATTGGGTGGTAGAAATATTATCTGTTCAAAAATGTAATAGGCAAAGTATGATAAATAACTTTGGAATATTTCATCAGTGGGAGAAAGGGTCTACTTAACATTAATGTAGTTATTTTTTAATTTCAAAGAGCAGAGTATTAATTAAAACTAGATTTTATTTATTTTTATGATATACTGGAAGGAGCACCCTTTGGACAATTTAAGAGATTTTAAAAATCTTGATCCCTGCTCTTTGGAAATCTTTTAGTCGAGGTATCAAAATAAAATATTTTCTTACATTTTTCCTCTAAAGAGAATGAACAATCAATAAATATGGTCAATCTTTATTTCATAACTCCAAGATTTGCCCTACAAAAGTGACATGCAGTGGGTACAAAATATGGTGTTTTATTAGAGCCTAGTTAATAGTCTGTGCTATGGAAGGATTTCAAGGACTTACTACCTTGGTGCTATTATTAGTACTACAACAAGGTCACAGAAATGTTGAGTTTAATAGCATAAAAGAGATGGTTTAAATGTTGGATGCCTAGAAAACATGTGATCTTTTATCTATTTTTTTATTTCACCTACATCTTTTTTTTCTCCAGTGTTTTGGTCCTGCCATTTACACAATATCTCGTCCAGAAAAATTGCCATTGGCCCAGCAAAGGATACAGTCAAGTTGATACAGATTTCATATAAATTAAATGGAAGAGTTGTGCTCCATCACTTTGACAACCAAATTACATGAAACTCAGCTGTAGATCAGGTGCTGGTTACTTTTCCAAATGGAGCTGGTGGTGGAGCAATCTCATTTGACATGACTACCAGTTTATATGGCGTTAGATCTGGACATCCCTTTAGATTCACTTTTAAATTAATCTATCAAAACTTTTAAGAATAAAGTTCCATACAAAAACCTTCAAAGAGGTCCTTATCAAAGGACAAATATGTGTTCAGAAGAAGCAAGGTAACAATTTATTTTTTAAAAGACTATTATTCCAGCTCTAATTTCCCTAGGGAAAAGAAAAAAAGAAAACGACTATTATTTTTTCTAGTTATCCTTTAATTAAACAAACATACTTACTGTGCACATCATTTGCATGATAAAGAAGGCAGCAGGTGAGTGGACAGAGTGTAGTGCATGGAGCTTAGAGGAAGTTAATGGTTTTGTGTGCCTGCTGTAAAGGCCATTGCAATTTAACATGCCACAGGTGCTTTATACTTTCCTATGGTTGCTGTAAAAATTACCAATAATGGCTTATAACAATTCACATTTATTATTTCACACTTCTGTAGGTCAGAAGTCTGCGTATCATGTATCTAGGTTGGGTCCTCTGCTTGGGCCAAAGTCAAGGTGTTGGCAGGGCCATGGTCCTTTCTGGAGGTTCTGAGGCTGAGTCTGCTTCAAGCCATTCGGCTTTTTGGGTAAATTCACTCCTTTCTGGTTGTGGGACTAAGGTCTAATTTCCTTGGTGGCTGTCAGCAGAGGGCTGGATTTTGCTTGGAAGGTGCCCTCATTGCTTTTCATGCTTTCCAAGTGTCCTTCCCCTGTCTTTTAGCAATAGGAAGTGAAGACCCTCTCATGCTTCAGATCTCTCTGACTTCCCCTTCTGCCACTTTTCTCCAGCTCCAAACAAAGCTCCCTGCTTTGAAGAACTCATGTAATTCGGTGATCCACTCAGATAATTCCCATTTCTAGATCTATAACGTTAATTACATCTGAAGGACGTATTCACAGTATCTGGGAATTAGGATTTGGGCATCCTTGCTGCTGGTGGTAAGAATTCTGTCTGCCTTGGGTGGTGAATCCTGAAAGATACAAAGTGTGAGTGTTACTGGAATATTGATTTTTGGGTGAACAGTTATCCAGTGCTTTTGTTTCCATTTAATCTTTATCATCGCATACTAGGTTTTAAGAGAACAGAGTTTATTAGATCCCGCTATCATTTTGTGTTGCCTGCATGGTACATACAGGCTGCACCATGACTGACAGTCTCTGTCTTTAGAGAAGTTTCTGCCTTTAGAGAGATTTACAGGCAATTTGAGAAAATAGCTAACAATACTCATTGTCAATTGATAGTATAGATTCTTAATGCTCTAAAGATGTGCATATAGAAAGAACTTTTGGGGCTAGAGCTGTGAGGCAGATTTCATGGAAGACTGTACTTTAGATGGCTTTAAAGTATACTTCAAGCATGGAGAAATGAGAAAGAGACAGACAGACTTTTCATAAATAATGAATAGCAAAAGCATGGATATCAGGAAAGAGAAAAACTTATTTGAGAGCAATTTTAATTGGAGAAGAAAATTCTGCTGGATGTTTTCTAGGGAATAAAGGAGACTAGTTGATGAGATTCAATTCTAGTAGTTTTCACATTTTTGGGTTCAAGATCCCTTTTTACTTTTTAAATGTACTGAAAACCTCTGAGAAGTTTATGTTTGTTATATAGGTTATACATATATATTAGTATTTACTCTATTGAGAATTGACTGAGAAAACGTTTGTTTATTAATTCATTTTAAAATAACCAACTAATTGCATGTTAAATTATATATTTATATTAAAAATACTTATATTGCCCCACTAAGATAATTTTGTGAGAAGGGTGACTTGTTTTACATTATTGATAGTCTCTTTGTTTGGCTTAAGACAGCTAGATTCTCACATCCACTTCTGCAGGCAGTCTTCTGTAATAGCATATGTCCTTTGGCCTCTAGACAGCATCATTGTATATGTGTGAGATGATGAAAACGGTTTTGGCCCTTGGACCTCCTGACAGAGTCTCAGGGACTACAAGATGTCCTTGGACAACACTTTGAGAACTTCTGTCCTATATTATCAAGGAATATCTACTGAGCACCTACGAAGTGCCAGCACTGCTGTAAGGGTGGGAAATACAGGATAAACAAGACAATGACCCTGTCCTTCTCATGAGAGAAGGTGGATTTTAAAGTGAAACAACTCAGATGGTTTCAGATAAGATAGGTGTTATGAAGAAAAATAGACTGGTATTGGGATGAACTGTAGTGGACATGGGGTTGGGTTATTGTTAAGAGCCATATAAAGGAAATCAGCTCAAGGCAGTGACTTTAAGTGAAATTAGCAGGAAGTGCAACCGCATGAAGAGCTAGGGAGAGCTGTATGCTTTGGTGGAACAGCTGGTACAAGGCAACAAAGTAAACTGAAGAGTTAAAGGAACAAAAATGCCAACCTGGAGGCAGGAAAAGAAAGAAAATGAAACAGCAATGTGGGCAGAACCTACTTTATTTGAGCCCTTGTAAACCATGGCAACCAAGGATTTGGATTATATTCTAAATATTATTTGAGGATTTGAAGAAAATAATGATATAATCTGATTCACATCTTTAAAACATCACCTTAGCTGAGAAGTGAAGAATGGGCTACAGAAGAGCAAGAAAGGAGGAGAGGAGAGCAGTCACAGGGGAGTTGCGTTAGGGTCAGATGAAACCACAGAGGAAGAGACAGGCAGTCACCAGATTCAATAGGCAGGTACACCTGACAAAACCAATACATTAATTTTCCTTTCAGTCTGATTAAAATCCATTTCTCTATCTGACCATTTCTCTAACTTGTCAAGTTTCACTTTGAAATATGTTCCAATATTTCAAGGTCTTAACACTTTCCAACTTTTGTCACACACAACTTTAATGAGCATCCCTCTCTGAGACATCATGGTAGCATATTAATCATATCCTGTCCTAACTTACCTCATCGGCCTGTGACAATCCGTCTTTTCTAGAAAAATTTCTTTGTATATTCAAAGTGAAGACGAATGAAGTTTATTTATATAAGCTAAAAATATAACACCCAGAATTGTGTGTGCAAAATATTCCCTGCAAAGTATATCTTATTTCTCTTTTTCACTTCCCATCTGCCCCTTCCAAATACATCTTTATCTTCTGGTTGTTGAGAAGTTGCAAGGTATTCATATTGTCTTATTGCTGGTACAGTAGGATGTTTGCATATGATCCAGCTGTGTTTGTTAAGGTGCTTAACAGTTGGAGAAGAAATAAGTAATATGCTCTCAATAAGACAAAAGCAACAATTTGGAAACACAAGTGGAAATTAACAATGCTACTGGTTTCTGTTTAAAGAACTTATGTGTTAGGCTTTCCTTGTGAATAGACTCAGTAAGCAGCTACTCAAATGATTTGATTTCATGGTCTAGGAATACACTCTTGGTCTCCAAAATGAATTCTCTATGACTGTTGCTAATATGTGAAAGTTACTGATTAATACTTTCTACCATTTAATCAAATACGTATTTTATCCTTGTGAAAATTACATTCTTAAGAGAGGCTCACTGATTCTCACCCCAAAATTCATGCTTTGCTTTTAACGGGTCTGCTGGTTTCTGTACTGAGAGCTCCTTTGACAGCTACAAGATAAAAGAAGTAGTAGTTGCACAGAATCACAAGGAAAATGAAAAGACGTGAGAAGAAGAGGTATAGACAGTTTTCTCTGCCTACGTCACCCCACTGCCTTGGCTTTTCTGGTCCTGTATCTACCTAATCATGACCTTCT
Source organism: Alouatta palliata (assembly GCA_004027835.1). Classification (NCBI taxonomy): domain Eukaryota; kingdom Metazoa; phylum Chordata; class Mammalia; order Primates; family Atelidae; genus Alouatta; species Alouatta palliata. Next base: position 107,485 of record PVKV010003883.1, on the reverse strand, counting down.
CTACCAAACTATGATTTAACTTAGAGAAGAAGCATGTTTAAAGGGTTCTAAGACAGGTTTTCCTTTCTAACTCTCTATCAGAATCTTGCTTACTTCTGAGACTGTTTTTCTTATCTGTAAGAAAGGAGATTTATAACACTCCGCTATCCACGTGAAGAATATGTACCGTTTAAATTCTCATTGTTTTTTCATATGTATAGAACATTTGATGGTCTTCAAAGCTGTGATATACATATATCTATATGTGTATGTCTTTTAAAAGACAGTATATATATATATATATATACTTTTAAAAGACTATAAAAGACTATATATATATATATATATATACTTTTAAAAGACTATATATACTGTCTTTTAAAAGACATACATATACACACATATATATACATATATATGTGTTTTAAAAGACAGTATATACGTCTTTTAAAATTTCCAGAATCATCCGGGTGTGGTGGCTCACACTTGTAATCCTAGCACTTTGGGAGTCCGAGGCAGGCAGATCACCTGAGGTCAAGAGTTTGAGATCTGCCTGTCCAACATGGCGAAACCCTGTCTCTATTAAAACTACAAAAATTAGCCAGGTTTGGTGACAGGCACCTGTAATCCTAGCTACTCAGGAAGCTGAGGCAGAAGCCACTTGAACCCTGGAGGCAGAGGTTGCAGTGAGCCGAGACTGCACCACTGCACTCCAGCCTGGGCAAAAAAGTGAAACTCTGTCTCAAAAGAAAAAAAAATTCAGTGTTACTCTGGTTAGGCTTATTTTCCTTAACCCTTTTGAATATTAGTAAAACTGAGGCTCAAAAAACTAATGCACAAAGTCATATGGATAAAAAGTGATCTCTAATCTTCAACTCTTCTTACTATATCATGTTGACATTTATTACCATTTTCTAGATAAAAGCCTTGTTAGGACATTAGGACTATTAACATATTTAACATATTTTAGTGCTTCAAATTGTTTCTCTTTTTTGTACAATCGTTTGTGCACCTACGGGAAAGCAAAGACTTAGTCTAATGTCTTTGTCAAATAGAATTTTGGGTAAATAGACTAATGATATTTACTTATCTCTCGCCAGAGATAAGATCTCTTAGCAAGATGTCGCTGGCTAAGGGATTACCCATAGTGAATAGAACCCAGGATCTATGAGGCAGGGCTACCTGGCGCATATGACATAAGGTATACCACTTGATGATATATGAAGTGCCTTATCTGAACTTGATAGCTTATATCCTTGAAATTGCTAACCAAAGCTTGATGCTGGGTCAGATCTTTAATTCATACAAGTCCAATTTCACAATCGAACCCTCACCTTTGTCAGTAAATAATACAGTCATATATTCTGAAGGAATCTCAAGTACAAATACCAGAGATAAGAAGACACCTTTTTTTTTTTTTTCTGCTACCCAGGTTGAAATGTTACTGATAAAATATATTGGTAAATAGTCTCAGTCTCTCTACTGCACTGGTGAAATCAAAGTCACCCTTAAGCAGTGAAGATGCCTGATTTAATTTCAGTAGTTATAAATCAAAATTAAGCCTAGGAAACTGGACCCATAAACAGCTGCAGAGAATCCAGCTGTTTTTATTCTAAAGGCACTCTCAGATCAATTTGCATGGAAGTGATGTGGCTATGAGATAAGGGAATTGTCTTTCAGCCCAGTCAGTTAGAACAGTCGCCAGGATCTAAAGTACCCAATCAGGAGAGAATACCCAGCAATTAATTTTTTATAAGCCAAGTAAAGACTATTGCTAAAATGTAGAATAAAGCCTTTATTTTGCAGTGATTACTTTTGTTCCATAGAGCATTTTCTGGATTAAATAGGAAGATTGGGGATAAAAGGATTATAAACTGATTTTACCTCAAAGTCAGTAAGATAAAGAATATAACCTCCACCTACTCATAATCAATTGATTTGTTCTTTGGTACAATTGCTTTGGTTTTCTTTTCCATACCTTGAATTTAACCAAAGGAAATGATGCTTCTTAGATTCTGACTTTGTAGCATGAGCAGAGATAAATCCTTTATCTTGAGTGTTCAACTTTAAATGGACAATCCTCAGACTTAGAAATAATAACTTCAGCTACCAAATATAGAAGGTTATGGAGACACAAAGTTGGACAGATTCCAAGGAGTTTTATTATTTATATCACATGTTTATGTGTAGCGTATACCTTAGAAATTTACTCAATTTATGGTTTAATTCAAACTCTTATATGGTCACCTATACATTAAGAGGGAAATTAATGTAAAAAGGTAAAATAACATGTCCAAACAGACACAATATGTAAATCTAAGAGGCAATGCTAGAGCCCACATTTTCCCCTCAAATTTCTGGAATCTTTTCTTTCCAATCTATTAATTTACAAAATTTTATTATATTCAAGTAACAGTTCATGTGTTTCTATATGATATCCATTGTTTTTAAATGCCATTAATCATCACTTACTACATCACATACACGTTAGTCCCTAAACCTCAAAATAAAATGCTACGGACTGGGTGAGATACCTCACACTTATAATCTCAGTGCTTTGGCAGGCCAAGGTAAGAGAATTTCTTAAGGCCAGGAGTTTGAGACCAGCTGGGACAGCATAGCAAGACCTATCTCTACAAAAAATAACAACAATTAGCTGGGCATGGTAGTGGATACCTGTAGTTCCAGCTACTCAGGAGGCTAAGGTAAAAGGGTGGCCTGAGGCCAGGAGTTTCAGGCTGCAGTAAGCTACAATTATACCACTGTCCTTCAGCCTGGGCAACAGAGTGAGATTTTGCCTCTAAAATAAAGTTAAAAATTAATTAAATGATATGAAGTATACTTTAGGTTACAGAGACATCTGCAATTTTGCAAGTATACCAACTTTCTGAAGTTGAGTTAGTAATATAGATACTAGATTCTAGTTACCACCTCTTTATTTTTGCTTCATAATTTCCTTTGTAGTCAGTAGTTGTAAAACTACATTTTAATGCAGAAATATCAGAGTTCATTGATTCAACATATTTATTTCAGTAGTGCAAACAGTTATGCCATTTTTGCATTTATGGCCACATACTTTGTTTCTCCCCAGTTTATTTGACTTTTGCATGCAAGTGTAGGCAGGAAGAAGAGCAAAAGTCCCTAGGTATAGTGGACAGAAGGACGACAATTACATTCTAAAAAATATCTCCAAAAAGTCACAGCTAGGACAAGCTGTTTAACAGCTGACTCTCGCTGTCAAGTGGAGCTGGTCTTTGCCACACCAGTCTCCAATCTTCGCACTTCAGTCTACTTCCTAAGTTATTCTGCTAGCATTTAGTATTTAGCATGTTGGTATTAAATAAGTACTCTGTTTCTGGTAATAATTCTACCAAAATCTGCTCACAGGATCCATATCTTTCCTTTTATATTCTCTCCTTTGGATTTTTGCCTTTTAAATCTTCATTCTCCATGTGATACAAGAAACGGCCCACCAGAAACTATTCAAGTGTCAGCAAAATGGGTTTAGGGGAATGAGGTAGGGCTAAAAGTACGTTCCCTGACTTTGCCCCCAGTAGGTAATTTTCTCCTCCACTCATCAGTAACATTGACATAGTCACTGATAATTTAGCTCTTCCCATTTACAAAATTCACTTAAAGTTTTGTGTCTTCCCACATTGCACTTTTTAAAGTAAATACACAACACATTGATTGTCACAGATTGGGATGCAGGGCCAATATTCACAAAATGAACATTTTGACTGACAGATGAAGAAACAGTGATTGATGGGGTGCTTTTCTGTTGTACTAACATGAAAAAGCTGACAAAGAACAGATTAAAGAGGGTGTGAATAATTGTTTAGGTGCAGTACCAACAGAGTTACCCACACTACCCAAGGGGAAAAAGACAAAATGAAAAAAAGAAAAAAACCCTCCCCAATTTTTAATCTTAGGTCATTATTGCTGGTAAATCTAACGAGATTACAAAAATAGGTTTTTGTTGATGGGTCATAAAATAAACAGGGACAAAATTGTGGTAGATGAGTGATTTTGATTCTCTGTGTTATATCATATTTGAATGTGGCTTTCACACTCTAATTAGAATTTTAAACATGTCTGGGAATTAAAAAGAAATAGAAGTTACGAAAAAAAAGTCTCCACAGAGTAGCTTCTTCAGCAGACTGAAATGCTTTGACCTTGAAAAGATAAATCCGGAACACGCTAAAAACAAGCACATAATATTACTGTTAACATACAACACATAGCATGTTATTGTGTTATCAGAAAATAACAATAAAAAAGAAACAACTCGAAGATAAAAAAAGGAATTATGTTCAAAACAGGATGATATAATGGTGCAATCTTTAATAATATTCAAAGGCATTTCATTCCATTTATGAAACTGAGCCTGCTTTTCTTATGGAGGATTATTCAGATAATGTGTATCAAGGCACTTTTTTCTGTAAAATTTCTTCATTAGCTAGGCTTACTTGGAAAATTAAAGAAGGAGGGGAAATTAGCAAGGATTAGATTGAATCAGGTCTTTGTCTATAGCCCCAAGTCAGTTCATTTGCCAGTTCGTTTTGTTTTCACACACATACACATCTCCCCAAGCCAGCCTAAATCAGTGCAGGGCATAAATTAAAGGATTTTCAGATGAATATAACTACCATGGAGATGGCTTCACTGTGTGTGTGTGTGTGTGTGTGTGTGTGTGTGTGTGTGTGTATACATATATGTTAAATTATGTGTATTTGAAAGGACTTCACAAATGAGGCTTAGTGTTCTTTGGTCTTAGAATAGGAAATGGGAGCTGTTGGACTACAGTGTTAGTTCAGAGTGAAAAAGTGAAGAGGAGATTTTTCTATGGAAGCATCCCTGAGTCTGCCCTGGGAGATGTTATGGTCACGAGAAGACTGACTGACTGAAGAGGTCTGGCGATGTGTGGCAAGGGCAGGAGTCCTAAAAGGAACCGGATGGTTGCTCAGTGCTCCTTTTGGTTTTCTTGGTTCAATCTGCCCATTCTATATAATGCGGTATTGTTCTGAACTGCAAAAGCAGCAACGCTGATTGTAAAAGGATAGAAAAGCATTACAAATCTTTACAATGGCATATCAGAATAAAACTGCTCATGTGTACTGTTTCCACGGAAGAAAATATGACCATTTTATCCTTCTTAAAGAAATAAAATAAACATTTAAAGAGTTTAAAAAATTTCTTTAACTTCAATGTTTAAAAATCTCATTTATTTGAATTGCTATCCAAATGTCTTATGAGTTACCAAGGTCGATCTGAACCTGTTATCACAGAGAGTGAAGCCTATAAACGCTATTCTGAGAACATACATTTCCTCTTATATGTAATATGGTTTTTCAAGTACTACAGAGTCTGCCAAGCTGAGTTCTACGTTCCTGAGGTTTTCTTTTCTCATGTCAGATACCTCCTTTTTTTCTGTTTACTTTTAAGCTAAGAAAATTTACTTCTAATAATCACTTAGTGTATAAAACCAGCTATGCATAATTCTCTTCACATCTTTAAAAACTCTCTATATAATTTATCTGTAAAGAAATTATGGCCATTTGAGATTCCTGTCATGCCTCCATCTAAATGCAGTCATTGACTTTTGGAGTATTACAAGAAAATGACTTTAGAAAAAAATGTCACTACAAGGTAGGCAGGTTTTTGAAACACCATCCTAAATTTAACATTCAGCTTAATCATCATTTAATCTGTTGTACCTGATGAGGGGGCAGATATTTAACATGGATAATACTGAGAGCATAGTGCTTCTCATGGTTAAAGGAAAAGAACTGGAAATGGGGTGGTTTATTTAATATCTGTGTGTGTTTGAAGAAGAGAGAATCAAGAGAAGTTCTTAACATATTTTATCTTCTTTGGTTTGTGCCATTTATACCAACTAAATTATTGTTTTGAAGCCCAGAGTTTGATCAGGTCTGTGCTGCAAGATGCCACTTAGGATAAGAGTGCTCCAGCATAGACATGTACTGTATGCCTACATAAATGTATGTTCTCACAGCCACTTATTAGTGACACATTACAATTCACTTCAGTCACACTTACTCTCAAACCCATGAATGCATATGTCATCTTGAGTAAAAAGATAGAGAAATCTAGAGACTTGCAAACGTTTTTCTATTCCCACCAAATCTCATGTGCAAGGCTGTGATGGCTTCATGGTATGATGCATTAGACAATTCATCATTTTGTTGACTCTGGATGGTTTTTATTCTATACATAAAGAGGACTATGAGAATTTCACAAGTCTACGTGCTGAATCATTCATAGAATGGGCCATCTAATGCATATTTATGAATGTCTGGAATATTCTATTTTATAACATCATGCTTTTTATTATGTTTTGCATTTCAGGTTATGTACATATTATTGGCTAGCCTAACAGCAAATTTTTCAGGTTGAAAAGTAGGGTTTGAATTTAAAGTTGATGTGAAAATGAAATATTGAGATCACAGCATTCCCTTTAGAGTTGTTATTCAAAATACAAGCTGAGGCTGGCAGATCACCTGAGGTCAAGGGGTCTAGACCAGCCTGGCCAACATGTTGAAACCTTGTCTCTACTAAAAATACAAAAATTAGCAGAGCATAGTGGCAGACCCGGTAATCTCACCTACTCAAGAGGCTGAGGTAAGAGAATTGCTTGAGCCTGGGAGGCAGAGGTTGCAGGGAGCTGAGATGGCTCCATTGCACTCCAGCCTGGGTGACAAGAGCAAGACTCTGTCTCAAAATAATCATAATTATAATTAAAGAAGCTGATGAGAAGCCCCAGATGGGTTTATAAAGTTGTTAGCTTTTGTTTTCTCATTTCAAAATAATTCCCTTTTTAGACCAAGCAGTGGATGTCAGTCTTAAATGTAATCCATTTCATACATTGGACTGTCTTCTAGGCACTTTTGAAGAACATAGAGATTGAAAGAACTCCCTCTTTTGCTACCTAAAAGCTTATTAAGCAATCGGGTGCTACAAATCATGACAGTGCAAGACCAAGCAATCATGCTAAACTTAGATTAAATGTATAGACCAAATACTTCTAGTTGGGAAATTTAGATAGCTTCATAGAGAATATAACTTTGAGCTGGGTCTTTTTATACAGAAAATATGAAGGATGGAGTCCAGTTATTTATATAGGCATGGCGTTCAGAGTAAAATTGTCCTGGTATGTGCAAATGATTACCTATATTGATTGGTAGTGGTGATGATGGAAATCTTTGAGGGTGATGGAATTGTAAAACTGATTTTCTTTTCAAGCCTATTATTTTAGTTCTGCTTCTAACATTTTTGGAAGAAGAGATAAAATAAGGACCATAGGATTGTATAATTTTCTTGTGTGTCTCCAGTGATATTTTGTTTCAATTTGCTTTTCAATGTGACACGTCTATGTGTATTAAATTTGATTGAATCTTGATTTAAAAGGTTTTGAGGTGTATCTCAATGCATGTCCTAAAATAGAATAAATTGATTACCCTGACTCACGCTCGCAGAACTTAGATCCAATTGCAGAAAACCCTACTATTAGTAGCAAAGGGGTATTTCTATTTATTTTTATACATCTCCAGATTGGAAAAATAATCCACTTAAATGTGTTTGGAGGAAGCAAGTCTAGCTTAGTGTGGTGCAACAAAAAATCTGAAAGACAACACGTTGTTAGAAAGCCCCAAACTAAGTGATTAGCAGCACCAAGCCCATGGTGTTTCCTGGTGGCCCTGAAGATTTTGGACTGATTATATAATCAATATTCTTCTACTGGATTTCAGACTAATTTTACCCTTGAGAGTGTTTAGAAGATGGAGGGCCTTGCTGTGCAGCATAAAATTTGGCTTTAAACAAAACTACAAAAAGTGTCCATTGTCATACTGAACAGGAAGAAAGTCCCTGAGAAGATAAGGGAGGATATTTCCTATTGCTTTCATCTTTGTTAGAACCTGAGAAATCCTTACCGATTGCAGCAAAAAAAAAAAAAAAAAAAAAAAAAAAAAAAAAAAACTGGTTGTAACTGGATTCTGTGGATACAGGGACAGGCAAAACAAATCAATTACTTCTTCCCACCCAGTCCCACAGCACTCTGTGTTGTTTCAGTGAGATGAAATTCCTTTAAAATGAGTACTGAGAGAAGCATTGAGAGATGACATAAAAACAGTGGGTATGTCATAATAAGATATATAAGGAGGGCTCTGTAGGGAGGGTTCTATCTGTTGCTAAGCCATTAAGATGAAGTCACTTGAATATAAACAAGTGAATACACGAGTCTATGTTTTAGCACCAGATTGTGGTGATGTATTGATGTGAGAAGACCCAGGATGCCACAAGCATTTGTGGACCCCATGGGTTATCCTTGGGGATAGCATTAGTCTCAGGAAAAGAAACCTTAAGTTAGGGTTCTGATTTGTGCATTAAGAAAGAGATGGAAGTGAAGTGGATGGATTAATACATGGGAAAACCAGCCATTTCTGGACTTTTCTCTTCCCAGATTACCTCTATCTCACCTAGCCAACATTCTATTATAAAGGAGAAGGTAAAAATTCTGAGAGATTCTAACAGGAAACCATAAATTTTACCTATTACTGCTAAATTTTAATTCTTTCAGGCACTGCCCTCCCTGTCAATATGAAGATATCTCGTGATCAAAGGGAAGAGTTTGATCTCCACAGCTTCCTAAAGCCTCACATGAGGGTTCCTGAGTATTATCCTACCAGATTCCTCTGCTTCGAAAGGGAAAACTTAGCTTCTCTTGCCTGTGTTTGTCAAAACTGCCTTAGTCTCCTGTAGATAAATACTTTGAAACTTAGTGAAGAAATATTCTACCAATTCATACAACCTCAACCCTAAAGTTGTTGCCCAATCTAGAATTAAGTTTAAAAAGCCTCTGAATATCCAAAATAGCTTTCACAAAAACTACACATTAAAATCATGCATTTTAGTTCTTAGTGCCCACACTGAGTCTTACTTTTATTCAGCATGACATTCTAAAGGAGCTTGGTTATCTGGTTTCCCAGACCACAACAGATTAGAAACAGCAAAGGGGAAGCTGAGAAGAGACACAGTGACAGCCAAAGTGACAGCTGAAAGCCTTACATTGAGGGAGGAGAAAAAAAATGATAAAGCAGGCATAGAAATATATAACCACATGGTACCGTAATGAATGTTCACAGAGATGACCCCTGAATCATCAGGAGAAAAAAAGTTAATATGTTTAGAGACATATATGTACGAAGACAGGAATTTAGCAGTTAATATATTTTATGAAGATTTATATCTAATATTTAGGTTTAAATGGGCATAATCTTCAGGTACAGAGAAAATTCAGTTCTCCAGAATTGCTCCTTCCCAGGAAATGTCCAGGTAAATGAGGTGTTGCTAATCCCATCTTTAAATACCCTACTGACTTTTTCCTAAATTTGGTTGTAAATAGTGTCAATATTCACCGGTTTGCAGATGTTACCTTTTTATAAGAGGAAACAAACCAAAAGCAACGCTAAGCACTTTGGGTCCTAAGTTGAGGCAATTGATAAGTCATCAAAGGATTACCTAATTATGGAAGTATAAAGAGTTTTGCATCCTCTTCCCAACATAAACTTAAGAGAATTGAATTGAAACATAAGCGCAGGGTTTCATTTTTACCAGATTCAACAAAATAGCTGCTAGCATTCTGAGGACATTATTTCCCATCTACATGTATAATACAGAAGATGATCTAATCAACCCATCACTGTGCATTTCCATGCATCTCCAGAGAGAAAAAGTCTTTGCTTCATTGACTTGGGAACAGTCTCTACTAGTGACCTTTAACACTATTATACTTTCCCTGGGGAGAGAATCAGGATGTGGTAGACATAGCAGAATCAAGGTTCTTTCTAAGAAATTGAATTTGAAAGCAGGATTTTGTTGGATGTTAATTTTTACTTGTAGTTTTAATGTGGTTTTATGTAGCGTTTTATAGATTGTTTTCTTTAAATTGTTTCTATTTATTAAAGAAGACAAGCAGCAGTATTTTTGCAGATGGACAGAGGACCTGAAACAAGCAGGCAGATTTTCTTATGATTGAGGCTGGCATGGTCTTGTACCTAGTGACATGGTTCCCTTTCATCTGTGTAAAGTATTATTATTTCCCCTCAAAGTGGCCTCTTTTAGAAAGGCTCAAGGAGTGTGAGAGGAATTTGCTGCAGTTTTTGGTTGCAAACTCAACTATTTTTTACGAGAAACTGGAAATCTAAGTTTTTATTTGAAACCTGATGTTTACAAATGTGAATAATAACTTCACTTAAAAAAATGTACTATGTTGGCCAGATAAAACACTCTGCCAGCCAGTTTCTAAAAGCGAACTTAAATATGAAAAAAATCTTAAGTTATTTTTTGCTAGAAGGATATTTGGAAGGTTATGGGGGTTCAGCTTTAAACCTGGAGAAGTGTATTTCTAGTTGTGGCACCATAGGCAGCAGAAAGAGAATCAGTTGGGAGGAGAGGAAGTAAGTAGCTCCAAGCTCCTGAATTATACTTCAGAGAAAACCTGTCTAGTTTCAAGACTAACTTTAGCAGCAAGACCTATATTTTTGATGTGGTTAAACTTGAGTGTAGGAGAAAAGTCAACTACAGCAGTTATGCAGCCCCTGATGATACTGGAAACACGGACATTAAAACCAATTCGCTATGATTTCCAGATGCAAATGAAACTGTGGTTTGATGATGCAAAGATGATACAGCAGCTTTTAGGTTCAAAATAAGAAAATGGTACAAGTTATTCGATTAGTATTCTCAATAAGATACTGACAGGATGAAACAAAATTAGACAAATTAATTGTAAAATGGATTTTAGGAAAGAAGAGACTAGAGACTGCTCAAGTTATTTGGGCCTGAACTTAATGGATCCTATAAACATTGGAGGATGTTGAGAATAGAGGTAAAGGGATGGAAATTATACAGATTCCAGAGAAAAAGGTGATAAGTCCAAATGAAAATAAAGACTAGAAAGAAACAGATGTCTCACTTCCAAGCCTTAGTAATGGAGATAATGGTGACGTCAATAAACTCGTTTGTGGGAGAAAAAAATAGTTGTCATTTGGATCTCACAAAATTGAAAATGGTAGGATATACAGACAAAATGACAATAAGGTCAAATCAGGAAATGAGTGACACGCAAAACTACTGAACATTCCTCAGTGTGTTGGTTTCAAATCCATCTAGTGATATGTTTAATTCTTAGAGGGACTATAGAAAGCTAGGGGCTAGATCTTGTTATGTGATGGCAATTACAGAGCAAAAGAAAAACAGGCATATCAAAGAGAATGACCAAAATACCATCTTAGAAGTTAGAATGAAACAAAGTTAATTGAAATAATAATACAAATAATACTCTTGTTTAAGTGTGATACGTATTTTTAATATACAAACTGGCTTCAGGCATCTTTTGGAGGGAAGCAAACCAAAATGGAATTTATAATAATGTTTAGAAGGTCATGTTTTGAAAAGCAACTGAATTTTTCATTTGACTACTTTTATTATTTAATGGGGTAGTTATCTTCTAGACCCCTAAGTTCAAATTCTCTGGTTCATGTTCTGTTCCCAAGGACAGAGGGAAAATTCCCAATACTCTCCTAGCATAAGTAATATGTAAGCAAAGAAATTTATAGTTTTATGAAAAGTAAACAAGCCAATTTAGCTTTATCTAAAATAAGGTGGAGCAAACTTGAAAGAGAAAGTAGGATTTCAGGGTTTTACCTTAATAATTTAATACGGGAATAAACTGGGCACCTTGGCAAAGACTGTATCTTCATGTTTGTTGTAATCTATAAATTGACATATATTAAATAATCCATGTAGTTGCTTAGCAATTATCAATATGTGTCCATTTATGGCCTCCTTCGAGGTAGAAAGAGTTAATTGAGGAACAGCTTATCTACAGTAAGGACAGAAACCACCACCCAATATTACAAATTTCTTCATTCAATTTTTCTGAAATTTTACTTGCTTTTAAAATTTATTTTATTTTCTGTTTTTTGAGACAGGGTCTTGCTCTCTCACCTAGGCTGAGGCATAGTGACACCAACACAGCTTACTGCAGTTTTGACCTCCTGACTCAAGAGATCCTCCCACCTTAGCCTCCTAGTACCTGGGACTACAGGCATACACAACCATGCCTGGCTAATTTTGTATTTTTCTTTTTTTTTTGTAGTTATGAGGTTTCACCTTGTCATCCAGGCTTGTCTCAAACTCCTAGACTTAAACAATATACCTGCCTCTTATTCGGCCTCCCAAACTTCTGGGATTATAGACAACTTTAAGATATTAAGAATGGAATTTATAGAATTCTTTGTAATTATCATTCATATGAAATCTGAAATTGCAATTATAAATAATATAGTTAGCCATCAGTGTTAATCTAGTGTAGTAATTAGTATACTATATTGTAGTTTGGTGATATTTGCAGTGGTAGGAGTAATGAGTATCGTATATATATTTTTTTCTCACTCTGTTGGTCAGGCTGGAGTGCAATGGCGTGGTCTCAGCTCACTGTAACCTCCACCTCCTGGTTCAAACAATTCTCCTGCCTCAGCCTCCCGAGGAGCTGGGATTACAGGCAACTGCCACCATGCCCGGCTAATTATTATTCTTCTTATTATTATTGTATTTTTCGTGCAGACTGAGTTTCACCATGTTGGTCAGGCTGGTCTCAAACCCCTGTCCTTGCGATCCACCCGCCTCAGTCTTCCAAAGTTCTGAGATTACAGACATGAGCCACTTAGCCCAGCTTGGGTAACCTATCTTAACTAAAAGAATGGAAAAATTGCCAAAAATGAAATGCATAGATGGATGGATGGGTATATATACTAACTTTCTCATACCATTAGGAAAGATTGATTTACAAAAGTGGGCATTTCTTACAAACTAATTCCTTCCATTTTATGGAACAAAACTTTTCTTGTTCCTTTTACCATTTTGAAAATAATGCACACATCCTACCTTGTTAAACTGAACGTGCTAAGGTGAGTTAACCTCTTTTTGATAACTCAAAGCCATCACTGTGAACATTAATGACCGTACTGTGCTGTAATACGTAATTCCTTTGGGGAGACTGAAGTCTGTAAAGCTGTTTGCCCTCACACTAAACTGCTCTACTTTCTAAGTTCCTAGATCTACTGTTGATAACTAATCTTCCAAATTTTTCTCCTTTATTAAGAGAGCAATAACTTCTTATCCTCAGTGTGCCTTCTTACAGGAGTTACTTCCCTGTGAGAGCAACAGTTTGCTTCTGATCCTCTGTGGGTTCATCATGCCGAATAGCAGAAAATTAAAACACTATCACTAATAAAACTAATAGATTACAAAATAATCTATTAGTCATCTGCTCTGGGAAGTCAGGATTGCAGGGTAGATGTCATCAACATAAGTATGGTCTGTGTCCACAGCAGCTCAGTGTTGCTTCCTCTATATATTTTCACTCACTGTACTTCATAGGTTGTATAATGGTTGATTAATGAGCAAGTATATGTGTAATTATAGAATGATATTTATATATAGACTTATATGCATATGTGTGTGTGCATGTAAAACTTGTGTACAAATGTGTTAATTACAAAGCTACACTATAAAGTACTGTACTGAGATCATTCCTCCATGTCTCATAATTAATCCAGCTATTGAGACCACTAAGAATGTATATATAAGCTATATCTTTAAAATTATTCCTACATTACTGAGATCACTTTTGTTTCTCTCCTTGGCTTTAGAATGTGACATGTACTGTTGCACTGTGCCTTGGTAGACCCCTGGAAATATCAGCTACTAAAAATTGCAATCTGTGTCAGCCCATTGGAGTATGATGGTTTTATCTTTTGATAATGAGAACAATATGCATGCCACCATTACTCTCTTTTGTTTCACCTTTTCTGCTTCTGGGTTGACCCAAAGCTATAACATTGGTAAATACAATTTAAAAATATTGCCCTACCTTTAGTGCTTATATGTGTGTCAACCAAATCATGATGCTTCTAATAGATTTTCTTTTCCTTTATTTAATGTTGATAAGCCAAGGAAGTTTAGCACCATAATTTTGAGACTATTACCAGCATCTGTGTTCAAAGTCTAATTTTACCATTTAAAAGTAAACAGATATGGTCTAGTAAAAAAAAAACAAGAACAGTTGAGAGATGGCTTGGTTGTGTATTATATGTAAATGGGCTAAAGTTTATGGAGATTTTCTTGGAAAGAAATATGATTCTTTTTAGGTACAGAGATGCTAGTTGGTCACTGTCTTCAGTCTGGGTAATTACTGGTAATTGTGGTGTGTGAGCTTTACTCTAGTGTGCTGGGAAAGTCTGTAATTTTTTGAAGTAAAGAAACCACACTAAAATATCAATTCTGGGAGAGCTAAAATATTTTCAGATTTTTTTTTTATTTGACTGTATAATTCAACCCTTTTCCTTGCTCCTTGCTAAAACCTTTTCGGATACTTTTTCTTTGCCTATGTAGTTCAACCTTTTTCTCTTCCTTGCTCCTTGCTAAAAACAGACAACATTACTTCTTGGTGTTCTTTGATTCTGGGTAGCCTGTTTGTCTACCGGCTTGATTGTGCCCATCAAAATAAAGGAGGACCTCAACCCTTGTCCCATACTCCAAGAATGCTTCCAGAGGAATGTCTCCCTATGCTTGAAACCTATTCCATCACCTGGAGTCCTTAGTTGGTATCTGTCTCATTGTTTAGTATCTACCCAGTTATTAATTGTCTCCTTGGGAATCTACTCTTCCACATACTCTTCAGAGAATAACATCCTTTTCTTCCAAGAAGAAAATCTCAGTGTAGCCAGTGCCTCGATCCATGTTAAGCATGTGCCTGCACATGCTCCCAGAGCTACCAGTCTGTGGTCTCTAGAGTGGCACTGCACCCTGTCACCAGTAGATGATTCCTTCCTTCCCAACTCTGACCTTAAATTTGTCGCTAGAATTTCTAATATTTCTCTGTGTGGCCCACAGTCTCATAAATTCCCTTTTGAGTCATTCTAAGCTCTCTCTCTTTAGGGGCAAAAACCAGTAAAATATATTTTATGGATTCTAATTTGCTGTGCTCAATCTTGCTCTACTCCCCCACCTCTGATACTTGCCTGGCTTTCTCTCTCCTCTCCCAGTTATCATCCTTGCCTCATATATAGAGAGTCTTGCACTAAGCTGGGACAATGGAATAGGAAAGAATATTGTCTGCACTAGCAACAAGCAGTCAAAAATATCTCAGTTTGGTGATATGATCATATGTAATTGAAGAGATCTGGAAAGGAGGCTGTAGAGGGTTAACGAGTGATTAAAGGTCCAAATGTCAAAGGTGCTAAGAAATTGAAAACAAGATTTTCCAATGCTGGTCAGTGATACAGATGGCCGAAGGCAGATTCATAAGAGCTGATTCTAGTCGAAACATGTAAAATGAATATATATATATATATATATATATATATATATATATATACTCAGAAGGGAGTTATCTTAATATAACTTTTGCACTTTCCATTATAGCTGCACTGCATTTTTACAGAATTGTCATTTGGAATAATAGGATTCTTTCTAAAGATATTCAATAACAAACTGTGGGATTAATCTAAATTCTGTAAAGGAGAACGTTTTTGCATGCGAAGTAGAATTTACATTGTAATACAGACTTGTGTATTCGTGTTATATTAATCTAAACAATGCTTGATCATAATGTGTTGGTGAACTTGCCCCACAAATCTGTCTTACCAAACAAAATGCCAGATGCAGTGCTTAGAATGGTGACTTGATAAAATTAGAAGCATCGGGCAGAAAAGAAAGTGGAATGTTCTAAATTAATGTCATTAACTACTGGGAGGATGTAAGAAAATTATTCTTACAGTATCTCAGACCTTTACACAACTGATGTTTTTAAAAATAAATTTTTAGTGCTACAATGATATAATTTTTTTAAATGAAGGAAAATTTAATATTCATAAATGTGATTTCTAGAATATGTGTTTCTATTAGCCAGACTAAAATAATTTCTAAGATATCATTTAAAAGTAGGAGGTGATTTGTACTAGAGGAAGCACTAATATATCTCTTGTGATACTCTCCATGTGCATGAAAAAATCGGAATGGGTTTGGAAATGGAAGTGTGGGAAACCTACTTTTCCAAATATCGACCTGTGAAAGGGAATATCCATTTATAATTTTGTCTTGTATCTAGACTTATTTAATGCAAATGTTCATGGCCTACATACTAGGATTAACAAAAACAATTGTCTTTTGTATGTGCTTGGAGAATACATTCCCAGAAGTCCAGTCTAGTCTCTCAGCTAGTTGAGGTACAAACATAATCAATTAATTCAGTGAAAGGTCCACAAACCAATTGAATTAACTAAATTGATTGGCTGTGTGACTGAATTAGGTCGGTAAATTTAGTCAAAATGTTAGGCTATTTATACTGAGTGCAAACAAAAAACTCTCTAGTTGGCAAAAGAGATTGGAATACAGTAGAGTTTCTTAGACAGTGTCAGGAAATAGGAAAGCCAACTTAAGAAATTTGTATCCTCGAGTTACAATACCACTGACTTATCCCAGAGTCTTTCAATAGCCTGCACACAGACATGCCAAAGTTACATTCTGGAAGAGAATATCAATTATTTGGCTGTTGAAAACTCATTAAAATCTGACCAGAGATTCTTCACAGAGCTAGAACAAAAGAACCATATGGGAATGTCCCAAATTGGCTGCTCTCTGTGTTTTTCTTTGCCTAGAATTTACTGTTTCTAAAGGCAAAAATTTTTAACAAGAGCATTTCAAAGAGAAAAGACTGAAGGATATACACAAGCTATCATGCCCCTTTGTGGCTTATTATATAGTTCATACTTACTTGGTAGCAAAGAAGGACTGGGATGAGAACAATGGTGATCTACTCTCTGCCCTGTTTTCCATGAATGCCCATATACTTTATATCTCACTGTTCTCAAAAACAAATCTTTATTTTAGTCACACTTATCACCTTCATGGCCTTGAGTACCTGGTATCAAATGATTAATCAATGTTTTATGTGTAATTTTAAAATTAATTAATGATGAATGAAGGAATGAATTGTTAACAGAGACTTACAATAGTTTCTTATTTTCTCTTCACTTCACAAAGCTTATCTGGTTTTTCAAGCCTCAACAAAGAGCTCAGGACCAATTAACCTTTCCTTTCTTTGGAACTCTTTAGTGCTTATATATTCTGATGATTTGGTTCTTGATTTTTATAATAATAAGACCAATTACTATTATCATTAGAGCTAACATTTGCTGAATGGTTAGCATATGCATAGTGCTGCCTGAAGCAGTTTGTATGTATTATCTTTTTATGTTTTCATAACAACTAGTAAAGTGGACACAAGTATCATGTTGTACAGATAAGAAAATTGAGCCTTAAAGAGAATAAGTAGCTAGCCCAATGTCACGTAGCTAGCACAGAGCAGAAATGAAAATCAATCCCAAACATTCTACACTAAGACCTATCCTCTTAACCATTAATCTGCATTCTAATCTATCTAATCTTCTTGGGGACTTGTGTTAATCTGTTTCACATTGCAATAAAGGAATACCTGAGGGTGGGTAATTTATAAATAAAAGAGGTTTATCTTGCTAGTGGCTCTACAGGTTATACAAGCATGGTGCCAGCATCTGCTTCTAGTGAGGCCTCAGGAAGCTTACAATCATGTCAGAAAGTAAATGGGGAGTCAGCATGTCACGTGGTGAGAGAGGGAGCAAGAGAGAGAATGGGGGAGGCCCCAGGCTCTATTAAACAACAAGATAGCCTGTAAAATCATTAGCTCTGGGAGGGAACCAAGTTATTCATGAAGGATCCACCCCTATTACCCAAACACCTACCAGCAGGCCCACCTCCAACTTTGGAGGTTACATTTTAACATCAGATTTGGAGGGAATACACTTCCAAACTACATCAGGACTTGACTCTGATTTTTTAAAATTATTATTAATGAATATTTTGTCTTCTTGATTGGATCTTAAGCTGCTTAATTCACTGTATTCTCATTCTTTATCCTTTATCTTACTTTTGATGGAGCTAACCATGGTGCAGATAACTAGAACATAGTGTTTTGTTAATTATGGATATTCTTAACTAATACTCTTTCATTTTTATTATTGCTCTTGTGATAGTTCATAAAATTTAGATTCCTCAAAGGATAGCATGCTTCTGTTTAACAGCTTAAAATACATTTGTGCCATGTTAACATTAGAGGAACTGTAATGACAAGATGATTCATGGTTTGATTGAATTTTTGAGATGACATACATTGTTTGTTTACATTGCATTGGAATAGCTTGATTTAACATATTTCACTGTTGTCCCAAAAGGAATCTTCTAGTTTATCATCACTCCACTGGCCAAATGCAAATGCTTCTTTCTTCCTAATTGTGCTGCTTATTTATACAGCAAGCCAAGTCTAGTGATTTTCTGATACAGTGTGAATTTAAACTATGCTTTCCAAGCAGCTGAAGTCTAACACAACGAATTAAGTTATTCTTGGAATCTGTCTGTGTTTCTGTTATTGACTAGCAGCCCACAATGCTTGAGGAGGATGCTAGAAGCAAATAGTATTGCCAATTAATTAAAAAATCTATTGATTGACCAAATAGCATTTATACTCTATAGAGTTGCTGGGCTTCTTAGTCTCTTCTGTCTCGCTGTAAGTGAATACCTGAGAGTTGGTAATTTATAGAGAAAAGAGATTTATTTGGCTCCCCTTCAGCAGGCTGTACAAAAAGCATGGTGCCAGCATCTGCTTGATTTCTGGTGAAGCCTCACAAAGCTTTTTTTCATGGCAGAAGGCAGGAGGAGCCAGTGTGCCACATGGTAAGAGCAGGAGCAAGAGAGGAAAGAGGTACCAGGCTCTTTTTAAGCCACAGAGGACAATGCCAAGCCATTTCTGAGAGATCATCTGCCCTCATGACCCAACCACCTCCTACTAGGTCCCATCTGCTACATTGGGGGTTCACATTTCAACACAATATTTGGAGGCGACACACATCCAAACCATATCACTGGGCTACTTCGTTTAGTTCTTCCATAGCTAGTCTATTTTCATTTCAAATTAAACTCATCTAAGCTCATTATCTTTGCTCCAAAACATATTCTTCTTTCTTTATTTTCACCCTGTGCTGACTGCACCACCATTCACCCAAGCTAAAAACCTAGGAGTTATTATTAACTTTCACCACTGTCTCATCTCCATGTGTAAATGATCACAAAATTCTGCCCTTTCTACTCCCAAATACTCTCAAGTGTCTCCCCCCTTCTCTATGTCACTACTACTGTTTTAAACAACACCCTTTCCCACCTGAACTATTGCAGTAGCCTCTCAACTCACCTCTCTGTCTCCTGTTTGCTTCCTTTCTATTTTCCGTACTTAATACTGTAAACTTCCAATGGGATTACGTTATTCTTGTTTAAAAATCACTCCACATGTCTCCATGGCCTAAGAATGAATGCAGAGAAGGCCTCCTTTATTTGACTTCTGCCTGGCTGAGTCATTGGTTGTACTTCCCTCTACCATCCATGCTCCACTTCTGTTCCATGCTTCAGATGTCCAGACTACATGGAGTTGTTTTTTTTTTTTTTTAACTTATGTTTCTTATACCCTTAAAAGGCTCTGTTCTCTAAAGAGATGCCCTTTCTTTCATTCTATTTTTACCCTTCCAGACAACATCACCAAGAGTTCCAACTCTTCTTTAATAACATGACACCTTGTAAACACTTTTCCTAAGGCTTTTATTGCACATTATTATAATTAGTTACTTTCCTTTTTTTCTTTTCTAGTAGTTGGAAGCTTTTGAAGATGGTGTTCTTCGTCTTACATATCATTGTTTTCCTACTAAGTAAAATAGACTCTGATAAATAAAGAGTGTTTAATCAGCGGCTGGATGGATTGATGAATGAGTAGATGGGTCCACTTTTGCATATGCTAGTATATTCCCAACAAATTACTTTTTCTGTCTGTTTGCTGGCTACATGTTTTCCTGCAACATGAAACAAGATAAAACAACCTCCCTGAAGCATCCTAATAATCTTGCACCCAACCATGATTCCTACATTGCTAAATGTAAACATCTTTTATGAGCAATACTGAAGATTACCTTTCACTTGTGTTCTACGTGGAATGGGGGAGTTCATTGGGTTTTTACCTTCGTTCGTAAATTTTCTGAAGAAAAAATTTAAGCAATTTAAGTATTCTACTCTATACATTGCTGTAAATTATAACTTTAATGGCTCTGTCTTCATATTATTTTCATTAAAATACATGTGTAATTTAGAAAATAAGTACTTTTTGCTAGTAGTGGTAGAAAAAATAATTAGATCTAAACATTTCTTTGTAAATAGTATCAAAGACATCACAATTTCTCAACTAATAAAGTGTAATTAAAATTGTGCTGGATAATTTTGGGCTAAAAGAGAAATACATTTTTATGCATGTATCCTTAGAGATAAATAAGCAAATCTGAGAGCTGGCATCTTCTCTAAACTACTTTTAGTTTTAATTATTGCCACCCTCTTCATCTCCACTCCTTTCAAAAATCACAATGCCTGCTGTTATTGTCTGCTTTGTAATCTATGCAGATATGTACAGGTTAAAGAAATACTAGTTAAGTGAACAGTTTATTTTCCGGTTTAGTAAGCCAGAACCAAATGATGGTTGAATTACAATAGATGTGATCTCAATATGGTGTTTTGCAAACATAAAGGTACATTTGAATTATAAATGCATAGTGGTGCTCACAAAAGCGTGTTTGATTTAATAACTAATGTTTCATAAGACATCTTCCGTTTCAAGGACCTCATGGATAAGTTTCACTGAATATTGCCATCTAAAATATATTTAATGAATTTCAAAATAATCCAGTTTTTTTAAGTATCATAAAAACTATATAATATTTTATCTATAACACAGCTGGGAAATTCAACTGAATATCATTTTGTCTTCACTTAGCATCTTTTTTTGAAACCTTGCTAAGCAAAATATTGATACTCACATTTTACTCATAAGAAAACTGAAATGGGGGTGGAGGAACATAAGATCAGAGTGGATGATTGTAACACTTATTTCCAGCCTTGTTATTCTAAGATTCTAAAACCTGTGTAAATAATTCTGTGCTTCTCTAGATATTTAACTGCAACTTAAAATTGCAAATCAAGTTCATCAAGCATGTGTCGCCTCTCGACCACATAAATTATATGACCAGGGAAAGTTTTCTCTGTAAAGTAAAAGCGTAGCCACATTTGAATGAAATCTTGGTTTTAGATTAGCAATTATACTTCACTTTAAAAAACAAACAAAAACAATTCACCAGAAATTTTCCCTGGACTAACTTTGACTTGTGGCATTTTTTTAAACATAGGTATAGTTGATAGCTGATGATACATACTGAAGAAGCCAGTAAGAAAATTTTGGATTATTGTGTCAAAATCAAATATTTATGTTCCTATGAAATGCCATGAATAGTCAAAAGAGATTAATGATATTATAGCAAATGATGGTTACATATTTTCAGAATCAATTTAACAATCATTAAATATTATGGATCATCATAAATAAATTTGTTCTCGTTGATTTTTACATGTAGTTTTTACATTAGGTTAGGTACTAAGTTGAATATTTAAAAATCTATTTGAAAGTTGAAAACTAATAAGGATCAAATAAAATACAATGGCAATAGATGATACAGAAATGTAATTTTAAATCCTAATAAGCCTATTCTATTTTTGTGTGTGTGGTTTGTCTCTATCATAAAATCTGATGGAAAGTTTCCATTGTTCTCCACAGTTTTTGTGCGGTGATAGCTATAATGTACTTACTACAGAAGCTTAAATTATGTTAGTTGAACAAAATAGCAAAATATATATTGATGGTTAAAATTTACTGCTAAATTTACAAATCTCCACTTCAAACATTAATTCTTTATTTTTGTACTTAAATTGTATCATCACATTTAAGTACAAAAGCTTTTCCTCAAGGCCAGCATGCTTTCTTATACTACAAATTACATTCCAACTACTTCCTATTAATAACATATTTAGTTATAAGTGCATGCAATAAGCAAAATTTGGTTTATCTGACCTAATGACCATTAAATACATTTGGTATGATGAATATGTATCACTTTTAATTTTTCAGAAAAAAAAAAGATTTGAAAATGATATTTATAATATAAAATAAATCAAGAGGAATATAAAATTATATAATCTTACTATATTCAGCAACTGGAAAATCTGAATTTTAGCTATCAACACAAAAAAATAAATAAAATGATGTATTTTCTGTGAAAATTGCCAAACAGATTAAACGCTAAAATACTTTTTAAGTTTCTTATACTCTATATAGAATGTAAAATGTTATTAATCTTTTCTTCATTGCTCAGTTTCTATAGCAACTTAGGAAATATGCTCAAGAGAAATTCTCTGACATTTGTTTGCATTGTCGAGAAAGCAAAGGAAGAAAATAGATATAAGCTTTGTAGAATTATGTTTTTAAAGATTTATTTAAGTTATACATTTGAATTACAAAAAACGATCCCGTTAAAGCAGATAAGATCCACGGATAGATGCTAAAATTAGTTGGTAAACATTTAAGAAGAGAAAAGATATTTGCATAATCTTAAAGTGTCTTTCTGATGCTATTTATTAACTATAAAGTGATACATAGTAACTTTTACAGTGGAGAAATACAGCAGACACCAACTAAACTTAGTGATCGAAGATCACCAAGCAGTATCATTTACCCCCAGACAATGCTTAGAGAAGGGCTTACTGCTTCTGGAATGTTCTTGCAAAAAATGCATAACCTCAATCTAATCATGAGAAAATATCACACAAACCCAAACAGAAGCACATTCTACAGAGTAACTGATCAGTATTTTTTATAGGAGTCAGTGTTTTCTTAGTGTTCCCACCAAGGGGATTGGGGAGAGAGGACAACTAGATGCAAGGGAGCATCCTAAATTGGATCCATATTTATCCTAAGTAAGATTCATAGAAAAACTGGTGATACCACATAAAGTCTGTAGTTTGGTGACTAATATTGAATCCATATTAGTTTCTCTTAATAACTATCCTAAGATGATGTAACAGATTAGCATTAGGAGAAACTGGGTGAAGAACATACATGGTAACTCTCTGTACTAATATGGCAGCTCTTCTGTAAATCTAAAATTCTTTTAAAGCAAGTCATACTTAACATTGTTGTTTACCATACAATAAAAACAAAAGGCCATACTCATGTCTCATCAAAATAATTAAGTATATGTGTATTTATATATATGTGTATATATATATATATATATATACACACACATATATGTATATATGTATATACACAATTAAGCATAGGGAAGAGCACTTGTCAAGTTTTCACTAGTTTTTTGAAATGATAAATGATTAGTCTATTAATATATAAATGTGAACAGCTTCTTACTGATTTTATGGCAAACTTTTGGAACATATATGATACTTTTTCAACTTGAACTAATCTTTAGGAATATAGCAGAGTAGGAAAAGGCCTGTATTTATTCCTTAGATATATAGTGCGATGCTCTTGTTAAGATTCATATTTTGCCTAGATAAATGTATGCAGATAGGATAAAAAATAATTGAAGATAGTGTGACAGTATGTATTATAGACGCATAAAACTGCTCCTAAAATTCCTTTTGCCTATAACAGAAATTATGTGTTGGAACGTCTGGTCCATACTGTTTTCTCCTTTTGGAGTAGCCTTGAAAATTATGCTGGTAGCAGCCTCTTTGGAGATTACTGTTCTAAATTGAGGTCCAGTTCATTCGGTTTCTTTATTGTTGTTTTTGGATTTTTTTTTTTTTTGAGTAACTGTGGGCAAGCCAATATGCATTTCTTTAAAAATCACAATTTGTGTCTCAGCTCTTTACCTATGTACTAGGGTTACTATATTAATGTACATTTTTTTCTACTCTGAGATGTGATTATGACAAATTTAATAATGGATAAAAATACAAAGAACTTTAAAAAAAATCATTAGAATACTCTATTATATAGTATTGTATTCAAGTGGTATGTGTCACTCAAAATAATTTCTTTTGAAACTTGCTATAGCTATATTGTCTGCTTTATTAGCAATAAACTTTTCAGTGGTTAGATAATAGTTATACTGTATCTCCAAGTGAGGGCAACAAATGATTACTATAGAAGCATCTTGTAAAGTTTAAAATGTTATACAAAAAGATAGTTTCTGTTTATATTTTTGAAATTGCTATTTATTTGTATTACAATGAGTATTTCAGGAAAAAATATATTCTACTCTAAAACCTCTCTGGGACTGTTGAAAGCCTTAAACAAGTTAAAGTGAAATCTCCCTAATCCTGCAGAATTTTTTCAAATATTTTTTTGCTACCTCATTTAATAAACTGAGCTGTACCATGTTCCAGGTTCCATACCTGTCCCTGGGGTAGAAAGAGAGTAAGACTGAGCCCTGTTCTCTAGATGCTCAGAGCTTAAACCCCCTAATGTATTGTTTGTTATTTCTTTGAGTGAACTCTTCATTCAGACTAGCTGGCTACATTCAATTTTCTGATGGCCGCCACTCCTCCCCTCCCATTTCTCCTGCGTGGATTTTCTTCTCTCTAATTCCCAGAAGTCCCATAAACTTCATCACTTGGAGGGACTGTATCCCTTGAGCACCATTCTCAGCCATTTTTATTTCTACACTGAAAAACTCAGTCTGTACTTTCTGTATACCATAATACATCTGAGTTTGGATCTGAACTTTCGTCTATCTATCTCCTCCTTCCTTTCTTTCACCCCATAATCATAACCCTTGATTATGAAATTCCCACCAGAAATTCCTATTCCATGATGCTGTAACTCTAAAGCACAAAGCTGATATGTATGCTCTGTGACCAGGAGGAGTGGGAATCCCTACACTGTTAATGCTATCCATGCTTTCCAACCTTTTACATGTCAGGATGCCCCCCAAAATGATGATACTTGAATGGCACATTAAAGTAATTGAGGAGGCTGCTTGCCCCTGGTTATACTCAGCTACTTCAAGAGAAGAAATATTGATATCACAGCACACCTGTCCAGTTTCTAGCAAAACATAACCTACTGTACCAATTGTACAGGTGGTTACTGAGCAGTATTTCTTCCTAAATCCCATAAGCAATGCATTTTCTTCTTCCTGATATGCAATTACTCCATTCATATTAACTTCTGGATACCAGTATTTGATTGGAGAATATCTTGCAGTATTGATTTAATAAGCTTTTAGACTGTAAGGAAGCAAATAAACATTTTCACATATTGACTATATTTTTCACTCTTGAGCTTTGAGCCATTCACTTAAGCTTGAACAGAAGAACACTGATTAAGCAAGGGAACCTTGAGATAATCACTCTTATTTCTCTGTTTTATGATATTGTCCCACATTTCACATAGTATATGATCTGTGAAAATGCCACTAAGACACTGAATGGATAATCAAGTCTGGCCCTGGAGAGCAGTAAAATGGAGCCTTTGTTGAAAGAGAAAAAAATTGAGATATTAGAAACTACTAGGATTGAAATAGCATTCAAAATATTTCACAGCTCCCATTGTTTCTAAAAGACATCTTACTACACACAAAGACAACTAAGAGAAACCATCATTAGATGAGTGATGTATAAAATTCTTACTTGGTTTAAGGCATTTTGTTATGCTATAGACAATATCAAATGTAAACATTTTTTGAAATATATAAAGCATTATACAAATTTAACTAATGAGAAAGGTGCTAGTAAACTTTGTCAGTGAGACTTAACCAACTTCAGGCTATGGCTTTAAAACTCTGAAAACTTTTAATTCGGTTAGAATAGACCCAGTCTCTACTAAAAATACAAAAATTAGCCGGGCATGGTGGCGGACACCTGTAATTCCAGCTACTCGAGAGGCTGAGGCAGGAGAATCTCTTGAACCCGGGAGGCGAAAGTTGGAGTGAGCAGAGGTTGTGCCATTGCATGCCAGCCTGGGTGACAGAGCAAAACTACATCTAAAAAAGAAAGAAAAGAAAAGAAAAAGAAAAGATAAGACCTACAAAGATGCAATAATACCTAGGAATATAAAGCCAAGGATAACAACAGAAACATACCGGTGGTAAAGATAAGAAAGAATATGGTATGTTAAAGAAGGAACATTTCACTTATAATAGGATAACAATAGGGTAAGTTTCTCAGAGAATATAAATTTTGAGCTGAGCATTAAAGAATGCATATGAGGAGAAAACTCAGAGTTCAAATTTGATGCAGCGGTGTTCCAATGAATTTCCTTTGCTCATCCCATTTATATTACATTCTATCCTGGTTCTTATAAATTAACAGCATAGCTATCAGCCCACTAACATATCATTACTTTCAGAATGCTATTTATTTCGCAGCAATTGATATACTGAAAGAAACTAAAAATATCTTCCTTATTCTGTGAACATATGTAACCAATATTATGTCCTTCTAATAATTTGAAGCCCTTCATTCACCAAGTGCTATTTGTAACACTTTACTAAATGTTAATAGAAGAAGCCCTCTATTATTTTACTTCTCTGAAGATAGCAATTATGAAATTGTCCCTGCTGAATAGCAAACTATGCTGATAACATGCAATTAAGATGTGTCATCATAAAGAGAAAAGTGCAGTTTACTTGACTGAGTTAAATCTGTAAAAATGAAAGAAATTGTCTTAATTCTTTGCATTTCTCTATATTTTAATCTATAATTTTTTTAATATTTAGAATAAAAGCACAAGTTCATAAATGAATAAAGCGTCGTAATTACCTTTAAAGAATGAAGAAGTATTTTGAAATAAAGCAAATTTCATTTAAAAAATGAAGAAGTATTTTGAAATAAAGCAAATTTCATTTAAGTAAAACAATCAGAAAAAAAATGTTTTCCTTAGCTACTTAAAAGCAAAATGAGGTCAGTTCTCACTGGACTTCTCTTTTATATACTCTCACCATGCCACCCATGTGTTCTCTATTCCTAGAATCAATAAAATTTGTTTAAATGAGCTTCACTACATACATACATACATACACACACACACACACACACACATTATTTTATGCTCTGGTACATGGAATTAATGTATACTGTCTGACTATGTTGACCCAGAATACTGGGTCAGTAATTCTAGAATATTGTAACAACAATTACCATTGGTATTTAAAGCTATTTGATGATTTTTTTCCCTGCCTAATCGACTCTGAATGATGGAGCTTCAGAGTAAGAAACAGCCTTATAAACACTCCAATACAATCATTTATTCCCATGAAGCAAATGCAGTGTTGATTATCATGCCCTTACCAAGCATTGAGGAAAGTGTGGAAGAACTGGAATTCTCACATACCATTGATGGGAATGTAAAATGGTACAACTTCTTTGGAAAATACTTTTTTGGAAAATAATTTGTCAGAGTCTCAAAAAAGTTAAACATATACCTACCAAAAAAGTTAAACATATGCCTACCTTGTAATTTAGCCATTCTACTTCCCAGTAATTGTTGAAGAGAAATGAAAGAATAATTCACTGTAGTGACTTGTATTTGAATGTTTTGACAGCTTTAATTGTATGAGACAAAAACTGGAAACCACCAAAACATTCAGAGACTGATATGACATATACATGCAATGAAATACTATTGAGCAGTGAGAGCGAATGAACAATTGATATACATACCATGGATGAATCTCAAAATAATGATACTGAATGACAGAAACCAGGCAAAAAGTCTACATACTGCATTATCTCAATTACTTAAATTCTAGAAATTGCACGCTAATCTCTGGTGACAGAAAACAGATTAATGGTTGTCTCCTACGAGGAGAATTGGTGAAAGGGAAGAAGAGGCTGCAAAGAGTCTCAAAAAAAAGTATGAAGTGATAGATATGCTTATGATCTTTGATTTTTGTGCTACTTTCATGGATGTATACAAGTATCAAAAGTATCAAGTTACATATTTTAAATACGTGTTGTTTACTGAATGTCAACAGTGTCTTAAGAAGATGCTTATAAAAGGTAGGGGGCACACACAGTTAATTACTTAAAGAACTAGGAATAGAAAGCGGGTTTCTGCCTTTTTTTCCCCACTGTTCTACACTGCATAATCCAGATTTTAAATTATATGATCCAACTAAACATGTGTTTTTGAGTTGATTCAACTCTTTGATATTATTAGAAAAGGGCATTACTTTGATAAACACACCTCCAAAACCACAGCAAAATATACCATCTTATATGATGGGTTGTTAAAAAAATTGTTATTTCCCAAGTAAGTCACAAGCTCAAATACTTTGCAGTGTTTGTCGAAGAGAGCACAAAATTTGGATTTCTGACTTTAAGTGGTGAGCATTTTGCGTGATTAACTCATGGTAGTCTATTTGGTCAGTTGAGGGGATTGCCAATAGATCAGTTACTTGATTTGACAGATTATTTAACTACTAGGGGAATTTCACAAAAATGGCTCTTTCTGTAATAAAATATAGAGAGTTGAGATGTAGCTACACGAGGTAAGTTAATTCTAGTTGGCATTTATCTGTTTGAAAGATTCAGGATCAGTAACAGAATAGTAAGACTTTTTACTGTCCTTCACAGCTATTCAGAGTATTTTAAGGTATGAAAGGGCACCCTCCTTGGATACTAGATAATATTTTAGAGTCTGTTTTATTAACTGGTAGAAAAGCAGTAAATCTACTAAATTTAGTACATGGAATTAGCATAATAATTAAAAGCTGACCTTATTGTAGGTCACACAGATTCCTTAATCTCTTATACGTTTGTGCATACTGAGGAAAAACATGGCCTGTGGAAAAGCTAGTAAACTGGCATCTATCAAAGCAACCACATTAAGAGAATAAGTTAATTACGCTTTCAGTTTATCACTTTTTTGATACTGTAAAGGTTAACATGATTTGTTTTTACTCTTCAGAAAGCTTATATGTGAAAGAACCAACAATTACATGAAATTTTTTACTTGAAAGATCAACATCTTTTTGCCTTTTATTAAGAAGTATTGTTCTGCACAGAAGGTAATAGCATTAGGTCATTTTTATTGGAAAATAAGACTAAAATATATCCTACAGCTTTGTAATTTTTTTAAGGAATGTTATAATTTTTTAAAGAAATTTTCTATTACGTCAACCTAAAGCTTTATCTTGGTTCAGAGTGAATATCAAAGTATGCGATTTGGTTTTTAAACTCATGCCAGAGTTTCTGGATGAGACAAGATGACTAGCTTTTCTATGCCCAGACAGTGAAGGACATTGTATAACCCAAAATTAACTACAGTTACTTTCCTGTTAAATCTTTCAAAAGAATCAAGGGCTTTGCCTTTGGTTCCACATGGTAATTCTGGAGCCAAAGTTGGAGAAGGATTTTTTTTTTTATTATCAGTGTAGAGAAAAAAAGCCCAATGCCTATCCTTCTACCCTCCTCCACACACACATGCTTTAAACTTTGAATTTCAAAAGTTTATTTTTAAGGTAGCGATTTGGGATAAATATTTTTTGCTATAGCAGAAAACGACTTGACTTGGCCAAGTTTCTTTGAAGAGAGAAGCGTGTTGTATGTTCCTTAGTTTGTCTTATAATTATTTTCTTTTGTAAGAGGGAGGAGGAAAGTTATGCATTTTGATTGGTATTTTGCAGTAAATTTTAATATTGCTTTCAGCGTTCACAAATTATTTAAGTAATTGGTTTAATTGTGCATTTGTCATCTATTTACCATAATAGACTGTAAGCTCTAAGAGGTTCTGTTTGTTCACCATTATGTTCCTAGTCCCTGAGCAAGTGCCTGACCATAGGAGGAGCTCTACAAAGACTGCATTTGAAATATTTAGAAATATTTAAGTAATGATTTTCCTAGAGATGATGCCATTGAGATTCAGATGCATAGATTCAGAAAGCAGGGTTTCAGCTGTTGGAAAATAGGTTCTAGATATTTTCAGCCAACTAAAATAGGAAAAGTTAAAGTAATACAAATTTTCTTAAATCTTTAAGGTTCAGAATTGTATTTCGGATGCTGAACATTGCAGTAGAAGAAAGATGTGGATAGAGTTCATACTGTTAGACACATAGATTGTGAATTCTGGATGATTCATATGTGAATTATGCAAATGCATTTGAAAGTTCCACATTCACCTTTTTTCTGTAACCCGGAATGAATTGATATTGCCTTTGCTACATTAATTGTCATGTATCCTAAAGGCATGCAAGTAATTGTGAAATTATCCCCAGCCACACAGAATTAGAAAGGCAATTCTAAACCAGGACAGTGCCAAACTTGTGTTTTTGCATTTTCTCTAATTTATTTATTTATTTATCTGAACAGATAACTAAGACGTTGGTCTACAATTTAAAGTTTCCATAGGATCAGGGTTGGAACAGGCAGTTTCTTACCAGATTGTGGATAGGAGGTCAATAAACTGAAAGCAGAGAGGGAGCAGAGCTGAAGCTCAAACAAAAGCCAATGTCTAAGAGGCACAAAGGAGAGCCGGAAGGTTAATTTACCTGAAAGAACCAAGAATCCTCTCAAAACCCATGAATGTAAAAGACAGAGATGTGAGAACAAGCAGCAAAGTTGGAAAGAAGCAGGTGATTTTTTTAGAGAAAATAATTTATCTGGAGGCAGAAAAAGTATATATAGTATGTGGATGGTATTTCGATGAGCAAAAGGACATGATAAACAGTTCAAGTCAAGAGAGCATGATAGCCCTGGGAAACACTGTAAAGCCGATGAAGATGTCTTGGATATGTTTTTGTCTCTGGCCCCTGTCACCTGCATCTTGGTTTATTATTCCTAAGCATCATTTCTCAAAGAGTGCTCCATGGATCCTAATGATTTATCAGAATCATCTGTGTGTTTGTTAAAAAAAGAGGCTTTCTGGATACCATGCCAGGTCAAATAAATGAGGATAAGTGGGGGTAGAGTATAAGAATCAATAATTTTACAATATCTCTAGAGATGTTTTATTCTCTATCAGGTTGGGAAGTCCTGGATCTACACCTTCCATGCTAGTGTCTTCATCTTATTCCTTATAATCTACCATTAGGTTAGACCTTACCCTCTGATATAGAAATTTCTCTCAACCATTGCTTCAGAAGCCAGAGGTTCATCATTTACTACTAGATACACTAAACAAGGAGTCCCCAATCTTTTGGCTTCCCTGGACCACATTGGAAGAAGAAGAACTGTCTTGGGCCATACATAGAATACACTAACAATAGCTCATGAGCTTAAAAAAAAAAAAAGGATAACAAAATTCTCGTGGTGTTTTAAGAAAGTTTACGAATTTGTGTTGGGCTGCATTCAAAGCTGTCCTGGGCCTCATGTGCCCTGCAGGTTGCCAGTTAGACAAGCTTGCCCTAAAGTCTTCTAATATATTAATTAGAGAAGAGAGAGGGTTTTTTTTAGGAATTATCTTTGGACAATACCATTATTCTCTTGATATGTTAACCATTCATATTTGGCTAGAATTTGAAGAGAGGAAAGTGGAACATTGGATACCTAATGAGGGTAAGTATTGAGCAAGATGCCCATTTCTGTGTTTCAAAACACACCATGTAGGTGATGTAGATGGCCGCTAACTACCTGTGCAAAGATCTAGCCCTGAATATAGTAGGGCAGATGTGGTGTTCAAAATACTGAAGGCAAAGTAGAATCTGCAGATTTTCCTTGCAGATGATATACTTTTCTACATTACACAAGCTGTGGTAAGGACATTTTGTTTAGTTTATAGCATTTCAGTTCCTGTTGGGAGGAACTGAAATAGACTTTGTACATGTACCCTCAGACTCTTGAAAAATATATGCCATGTACATTGTAATATCAATACTGTCACAGTCTCTGCAGGGAGTGAAAGCCTTGAGGAATAATACAAATAACAATTAGGAGGAACTGCAGTGATGGACAGACCAAACAATTCCCTTCCCAGCCTCTGCAAGTCTAAGAAGTTTTCAGGAAGCACTTCATGAATATAACAACAGGCCTGCCTGGGGAGAGACGGCTACCACAGTGTTTGCATGTCAAGCATTTCAGTTTCTAATTAATATAAAAGCATCCAGGATAGTCTTCAGATGGTGCATCAGAAGTAGTAATGTCTTTTCAGGGTTCTAAATGACATGAAAAAGTAAAATTATTTTAGAAGGAAAGGGAAACCCTTGCTGTATAGAATCATCATTTTATGAGTGCATACTGAGGCTGTCACTCACGGTGCTGTACCATAGAATTTTCCTAATGTACCAAATAAGAGACCGAACCAGCCTCTGGGGCTATGTGTCTAAACAGCTGTTGGGTAATTGCTGAGGACCTTTAAGGCACAAGCAAGGAAAAGTGGAAGCCATTAATAAGCTACAGTTGAGCAATGTGGCAGAGGAAATCACTGTGTTTGCTAAGAAGAATAAAACTGGTTTCGAAAAAGTAAAGAGAAACGCATGCACCTAATTTGGTTTTAGACTTGAGCAGTTCATGTTAAACTGAGGTTCAGGTGAGGAAGCAATCTCCACAAAATAGTACATAAAGAAGTAGGACCACAGACATACCTCGTGAGTTCTTCTATGAACCTTTTCCTGAACCTCTTCTTCCTTGATGGGTTAGAACTTTGTCTTTGATATCAAAGAGATCAGAGACTTTTTCAATCTTGAATTGTTACCATTTGCTGTAAGAATCTGACACAGTCACCTGGATATCTCTAAAACTCAGTTTATTTCTCTGTAAAATGTGAATAGTAGAAGTACATACTAACTATATATATGTGTGTGTGTGTGTATGTGTATCTATCTATCTATCTATCTATCTATCTATATATATATATGTACATATATACATACATATATATGGGCAAGAATGAACACTAGCCACTTGATACTTGAAGTAAGATCTTGGTCATGAACCTAAGATGAGAATGAAAGACATTTCCTTTCCTTTACAGTTTCGTACTACAAAAAGAACTTGCAATGACATTTTAAGATATATATGCAGACATGTGTCTACACATACAGTAAGAGTTTTGAATTATCTAAGGTCAGAAACTTTGTTTTCTTTACCTCCGTATATCCAACTCTGAGATCAGTGCTCAGCACATATTTAAAACACCATATATACTTGTTGGATACATGGATTAATGTACTACCTGAGGTTCTAGGAGGTAGTGCTCCAGTATCTTGGAGGAACCTAAATTCAAGTCAGAAGTCGCCAGCCAGAAATATGGCACTGGCCTGCTTCCTGGAGAGTCCTAGCACCAGACGTTGGCATTGCTGTAAACCAGCAGTTGATCTTCCTCCTGTCGTCAAGCTTCTCACCTGTTCTAACTGCAGCCTGTACATCCTACACATTACCTTGCACAAGGTCTCTTCTTCCTAGATGAGTTTTGATGTTTTGAGGTGGGAGAACCCCACTCTTTCAAAAACCTAAACAGGTTAAGGGTACTAGGTCATGATTTAATTGTGGCACTGACTTGCGAAGATTTCTTTTTTGCAAGTAATTGCATCTCAATCAGTGTGAATATTCTTATACGGTGTAGAGACAGAGCAGGATTAGTTAATGTTCCTTCTAGTTACAATACTTTTGGGTGAAGGCAGGCAATATGGGTGTTGTTAAGAGCCTAGACTTTGCAGACTTCCAGGGATTTATCCTAACCTTGCAATTTATTAGCTTTGTTATATTACATGCAAACCTCAACTTCTCAATGTATCTGTATCCTCACATGTAAAATGGAGATGTTGAAAGTTACTCCCAGGAATGTTTATGATAGTTAAATGAGATGATGTGACATTGCTTACCATAATGTCTGGCAGAGTAAGAGCCTCTCCTGACCTCCCAACTCCCCAGTGGATAAAGTGCAGTGGATAGGAGGCATTTGATGTGTTTGTTTACTGCCAACTGAACACCAGGCACTGTTCTAGATGTTGGGATAAATTAATGAGTAAAGCAAGAAAAGTCCAGTCCTCTTGGAACAATTTTAATGACAAATCTGTTTTTTAATATGAAGTAGAAATATACTTCCCAGATCCCATTGTGTCCTCAAAACCTCTAATCATATTAAAATAGAAACTTAATTTAGAATGAAATCAAAGAAAAACCAAGTATAAATGATAGTTGTAATTTATTGTGAAATGTTAATCAAGGCATTCACTTTCAAAGGAGGAAGTCCTGTTGAAGATTTTTAGAAGTTGTGGATTCAAGAAATAAAGGAAAAGAAAGGAAGCTAAAATTCATATTAAAGAATGAACAACTAATTTTTGTAGAAAAAAATAAATGAATATATAACTCACAATATACAGAAATATATTCCCAAATATATTTATAGAAGTATCTTTGGTTCTTAAATTTGAAGAAATTTATAATATTTTCAAAATACAAGATTCTCAATAATTTATGTCACCAAATGATTTTTAAGTAGGATTCATTCCATTTATCAAGGTAACCCCCAGACAGTATACCAATGTGCTGCGTACTCCAAAAAAAGTGATATTTAAGCTTCTGGGATAAAAAATACCTCACTATTTTATTGAAGGAAAATATTCTATATTATTCAATATACCCAAATAAAATGGATCAAGTAATAGGCCTATCAAATGAACACGTTTTCTGTGCAGGAGAAACCATACCTATTAAACATAATGAGGTTCTTTGTAGTGGGTAAATGCAGTAATAAATATCCAGCAAAATGAGAACTAGTTTACTACATAAAAATATGAATTGGCCAAAGAACAATTGCTTATCTATTTATAGCAAAATAGAACCATGAGGCCATGTGTCATTGATGCATTCAACATCCTCTCTACTTGATGGAACAGTAGTCATACCTCATGGTATCTCGTGTGTGTAGCATGCAAATGAGGAGTGAAGTGGTGGACTGGAAACAGGCCAGGGTGTAGAAGTTGGCTGGTGAAGAAAGGCAAGCAATGCTTCCTGCCATCATCCTCTTTCATGATTTCCTTGAAGCTATCTTTTTGAGTCCATAGCTCATTTCTCAACTACCTATGCCTACCCACAGTGTAAAAGGCACTATTTTAAGTGCTATACTGTGATGTGTGCTGGAGAGTATGGATTGTACAGTCAGCTCTCAGGAAGCTTATACAACTCGAAAAAGCTAGAAGAAAGTTCTTCTAATTTGGGCTGCATATGGATCTGGAGGGATAAAAGGAAGCACCTTTACTAGTGTAGCCAAAGAGGAAGCGATGTTAATTTTGGACCTGGAATCTGGCAAAATTGCATTTGGGAACTGAAGATGGCAGGAGAAGGCAGCAGGAAAGCCTCAAAAGCAGGAAATGAAGATTAGTAGAGGGAAATGATGAGGCTGTAACGACAAGAGTGAAAGGAATGTGAAGGAATGGCCATAATTCAAAAAAGAGTCTGTTTTTGAATTATGAAAGCAGAAAAATTACAAGGAAGTGGAAGTGGAGTGCAAAAGTGACAATTATATTTCTAGAAGATATGTAAAATAAGAATAGATAATTTCTTCCCATTATGTAATTGCTCCCTTGTCCCAACACACACACACACACACACACACAGAAACACACACACACACACACTCACATACACAAACACACCCCCCCAGTGAATGCATTTCCCATAAATTAAGAACATTGGGTTTTTACTAAAGAGATCTATTTTTGTGCCTTGGTTCTGAGGCTGACCAGTGATGTCGCATTGGGCAGCTCAAGGATCCTTCTGAGGTATAAGAGACACCCACCTGCTTTTACCACAGCTAGGGTTGTTTTGAGGGTGAATCAGATGGACAAAGTGTGAATGCTTTCTGGACCCTGGGATAGGTTATGCAAATATAGGGTATTATATTTGGATAAAACTAAGTGAAATGAAGATTAAAGCCAAGCACTTACACATTGAACTAAACAAAGGAAATAAACAATGGAAAGGCTAAGATCTGCTGAGAGCACATCAATGAAGTAGTTATTCTTATATCTTTATTGAGAAGCTAATTACAAAGGCTAAAAACCCTCTTACTTCTGTCTACTTGCTAATTTGTTGTCGTGGGAGATGTGGCTGGAGTTCATTGTGACATGGTTTACTAGTCCTGGTTCTGCCATTTAGTACTTCAGTAAACACCGCAGCCTCTTCCTTTCTCTCTCAGTTGGGGATAATAACAGCTCAGAGCTGTTGTGTCAACAGATTAATCTTGTCATTTAAAGGAAGATGAGAATTTCAAGTATAAAAGTTTACAGACATATTTCTTTCTTTTTTTTTTTTTTTTGGTCTTTTTGAGGGCAGAACACAGAACCCTTATCTCATGTCTACTCTTCAGTCTAGACTGTGTCTTAGTTAATAAGAAACAAAAACACCCACCACTTCTCTAGAAAAAGGAAAGGACTTGATAACTTCACTCCTAACGTTCTATCACAGGGAATAATGTTCTTTACGGAAATGCCTATCATGAGTATAGCATCATTCTGGGCCCTGGGAATACCAAAAAAATAAAACAAAAAATGAGGATCCCTGTCCCCTGTCACTCACATTCTACTGTAGGAGATGGACAAAAAATATTTAAACATTATTACGGTATACTCGATAGTTAAGTTCTATGGAGAAAAATAAAGCAAGGCAAGAGGAAGGCAAGGTGTAGGTGATATTGGACCAAATACTTAGAAAAGGTGAAAGAGCACACAATGAATATATCTTGGAGAAGAATTTGGTGGGCGAGGAAGGAGCCATTGAATGCCAGGATCCAGGGAATTGTCTGGCTTATTAATGAGTCAATGGGGAGATGGATGTGGCTGTAGCCTAACTGGAGGCTTTAGGGCAGTATTGAACATGAGCTCACAGATGAAAAGGTGGACCAGATTGTATAGAGTTATGGGCCATCCTCAGGATTATGGCTTTTACTCTGAGAGAGATGAGAAGCCACAGGAGTTGTTGTTATTGTTTTCTATGTTTCTGAAGAGTTTTTAATGAGTTAAGAAAATGCTTATGTCATCTTAAATGGATCAAGGAAGATAGAGGACTTACATAAAATACTAATAGTCTTTATTTCTGGGTGATTATTGTTAATTTCTCTTCCATTTAATTTTATTTTCCAAAGCATCAAAAATACATATACTCTTAACTTTTCATTTATAACCAGTGAATTAATTTCAATGATAGCATCTCTAATGAAGATATTTTGTCTCAAGTATGAATGACATAGCATTATTACTAAGAGTTGGTTTTGTCTTTTTTTCTTTGTAAGCTGCTACTATGCTTCAGTAGCCCTTGAGGTTAAATGGAGTGGTGGGGACATGAGGGCTGTGAACTAGCTAGTCCATCACGAAATTAATGGTGATTATGTGGGTACCACAAACAAAACTGTCATTCAGGAATGAATAGCCAAGAAAAGCAGGTTAAACTACTGAATATATTTAATAATTCTTTTGTATACAAGATAAATATTATTTAGGTGATAAATATAGACTCGAGAAATTTGATATTTCTAGAACTTATAAACTCCCATTTGTGACTTCCTCAGACCACTTTCATGAGTTCTTGAGGCGAAAGTCCTAATATAGATTCAGCTGCTCTTTAGAATTATAAGTGTTACTTTTAAAATTGATACCTAACTTTAAAAGTCTATTTAATTTCACATGGGTGGGTTTTGAGGCAAGGAGGAACATGATTAGACTTTAACTTTTAAAAAGATCACTTTGCTTTTGTATACTTGGGGACATGGGTGGGGGTGTATGAGAGGTAGGGTAAGACTGAGGAACAGTAGTTTGAAAGTTATCTCAGAAATCCTAGAAAATGCTGCCACTCAGACCAGGGTGGCAGCAATGGAAATGATAAGTGCTTAGATTCCATATTTATTTTGATAGTACAACTGATACATTTATAACGATTTTACGTAAGCTTTCTGAGGCCAAGATTTCTCCAGCATCTCTGAGTACTTTTCTTTGCATAGATCTATAATATCAAAAGGAAGTGTCAATATACACGATTACAAAGTTAAAATCATATATGCTGGTTGTATTTATGTGGTGGGTAGATCAATGATGATGTCCCAGTTTTGAAAATAACAAGTCCTAGTTCTCTTCTGTCCCCTTTCTTCCTTCTGCCCTCCTCAGACAAAAACAACAACAACACACAAAACATAACTATTCCTCACTCACAAGTAGTTAGTTCCTATGAAAACGGCGGATATAGCTCTTAAACTAAGCCACACCACTGAAGCTTTTTAGCAATTAACAAATACTTTCAGTTCACTTTATGAATCATTTTACATTCAGACAAGTACAGCAACCTTGTCAGATTGGACTGGGTCAGATTTTATTCTCAGAACTTCCCAAAAGTCATCCTGATAGAAAAGCGTTTAGTCTTATTACCAGATTTTAAGTCAGAACAAATCTGGGTTCCAGAAACAATGACCTTGAAACAATGAGTTTTTTGAAGGGTAAGCAACAATGTATTAAATGAAGCTTTCCCTGATTCTTTATTAATAATTAAAAAATAGTTTTTTTTTTAAAGTAAAATAATGGATACAGATGGAAAAGTAAAGGGAAATAGAACTGTATCTTTTTTTTTCCCATGCTTACTATTTTTCACAAGAAAAGTATGGCTGACCTGATCAGTCCAATTTACCATTTAATCACACTGAGGTTATTGTATCTCTAAAATTGGCCACATAACTGCATATTGGATGATCTCAATTTTCCGCACTTTTCCATTTTATATCAAGATTGGACATGTTTTCTCCAAGTTGCGAATTAATTTGACCTTTTTTATTCTTTCGTTCCTTGCTTTGTTCTCCTGTTTTCCCATGTTCACTTGGCTACACAGTGTGAAATGGATTATAATTTTGGTTTAAGCATCATTTGAACCTTTGAATGGAATCAATATATTGGCTGCTGATTAGATTGAAAGATGAAAAAGCCAAAAGAGAAGAAGGGAGAAGGCATAGTGAGGTTCTATGTGTATGCCTCAGCTACATCCGTTATGTCACAAAAGAAAAAGAAGGAAACAAAGTAAGAGGCAGGCAGAGAACATGATCACAGCTAAGCTCTAAATAGGAAAGGTTCCCAGCTTAGTGAATCCTACACTATCCCTAAGACAGTGAGAGAACAGGCAATTCTGATTATGTGACCAACCTATTTATGTAAAATCCAAATGATTACGGTATACAAATACTGTGAGTAATTATAGTATGTGTTAAATCAAGGTACATTTGAACTTCTGCTCATTATTTATGTGTAAATTTAAAATTCAATTGTTCTGCCTCTTTTCCAAGTAGAAATATGTATGAAATTGAGTTAAGTTTGGTCAAAACTGCCTCCACATATAATTTAAGAGTTGCTTAAAAGTTTCTCTATACATAGTGAATTGTAACTTGGTGTATTAACAGACTGTAACCTAAACTGGAAGTATATACTCTTGTCAAAAGTAACTGAGTCTCAATCATAGCAGCTAAACCTCCAGCCAATGAGAGACTGAAAGGTGCCAAACACGACTAGATAAGGCCAACACTGACTGCAGCCAATCGGATTGTTTCTGTGTGTCAGTTCCTTTTCCATGGGTATAAATATAGCCTGCACATGGAGTAGGGTGGAGATTATTGACCATTTTTCGTCCAGACTGCTGCCCTATTCATAAGTCATTTCTTTGCTCAAATAAACTCTGCCATAATTGGTTTGTCTAAAGTTTTTCTTTTAACATCTGGTATCAGTAACTTCATGGAGATAAATAGATTGAGAATGAGCCAGGAGCAGCATTCATTAAGATATGGTAGTTAATTACATACAAGTGGGAGTCAACATGATCCATGTGGATCAGGAAATGGGTATACAGGAAAAAGGGAACATTAAAAAGATCAAGGAAAACTAAAAAGAGGAATATAAACAAAAGAAATAGGAAAAAACGTCAGACACAAATGACAGAGGCTCAACATTACTAGCCAATAGGGAAATGGTTAAAATCACAAGATAGCACTTCACACCAGCTAGGATGGCTAGAATGAAAAACATCAACAGTAACCAGTGTTAGTAAATATATGGATAAATGGAACCCTCATACATTGCTGCTAGTAATGCAAAACCCTGGAAGAGCTTTTGGCAGTTTCTTAAACTGTTAAGCATAGATTTATCATATGACTCAGCAGTTCTACTCATAGGTACCTACTCAAGAGAAATGAAAACATGTGCCTGTACAAAAATCTGTTCACAGGCATTCACAGCACAGCAACATTATTCTTAATGACAG
The DNA here is from genome assembly GCA_004027835.1 of Alouatta palliata. Classification (NCBI taxonomy): domain Eukaryota; kingdom Metazoa; phylum Chordata; class Mammalia; order Primates; family Atelidae; genus Alouatta; species Alouatta palliata. The sequence continues at coordinate 67,276 of PVKV010003883.1, read as the reverse complement.
GAAGTAGAAATAACACAATGTGAATCAACTGATGAGTGAGCAAGCAAAATGTCATCTATCTATACAATGAAATAGTATTGTATTCCACATGATACATGCTACAACATGGTTGGAGCCCCAGAAACATTATGCTTAAAGTCCATACATTATGTGATTCCATATTAATTGTCCAGAAAAGGCAAATCTATACAGACAAAAAGATTAGTGGTTGCTTAGGTTGGTCTGGGGGTGGGAAGAGGGTATGAGTGCAAATAGGCACAGAGTTTCTTTTTGGTGCAATGAAAATGTTGTAAAATTAGATTGCAATGATGGTTGCATAACATTGTAAATGTACCAAAACTCATTGAATTGTACACTTAAACTAAGTGAAGTTTATGATGTGTACTTCAGAAAAGATACAGAGGAGGATGCTTGAATATAGAAGCCTCGAGGTCAAAGAAGACATTTCAAAAAAGAGATGGGAATGACGGATGTCAGTTGTTTAAGAGGCGTGTGAAAAAGTAAAATGGAAATGTAGCAAACCATTGATGCTACCTCTTTGGTTTTACCAGGGAATCTGTTCTGTTCAGCTTCTAGCCCAGCCTGCAAGTGTCTGTAGGAAAATGCTCCATTACTCTGGGATGCAGTATCTGCCCTATGGCCACAGAGCAGCTCATTAAGACCCTACAATAACCCGCTCATTTAAATAGGGTTCATTACTCATAGAGTGTTAGGTTTGTTGCAGTTTTTTCAGTGCAACTCTGGGTAGACTATTGTTGTGCAGTGCTGATTTTAACAAGAGTTAATTAGGACCAGAAAATTACTCCTTGTTTATTATAGTTCCAAAGCCCCAGTACAAGCTGTACTAATCTCATCATTGTGAGTAATGGAAAAAAGAAGGATTGGTGCAAGGGGAGGAAAAAGAATGGAAGAGAGCATGTGTGTCAGCAAGTCAACATTCTTTCTTTCTTTCTTTTTGAGACAGGGTTTTACTCTTGTCATTGAGGCCGGAGTGTAGTGCATGTTTACAGCTCACTGAAGCTTCCATCTCCTTTGTTCAAGCAGTGCTCCCTCCTGACTCAGCCTCCCGGAGTAGCTGTAACTACAGACATGTATCACCATGCTTGGCCTATTTTATTTTATTTAATAGAGACGAGGTCTCTCTATGTTTCCCAGACTGGTCTTGAGCTCCTGAGCTTAAGTGATCCTCCTGCCTCGACCTCCCAAAGTGCTGGGATTACAGGTGTGAGCCACTATGCCCAGCCTAATGTTCTTTATAGAGATAATTTTTCTTTAGAAAATCTAAAGCTCAAGAATGAAGTTTATTTTTCAGGATAATCAGACAGTATTTTATATAGGAGAGAATGACCATATACATGCATGATATATAGATCACTCATTTTTAAAGAATTACAGACAAAATAAACCTAATAATAAAACTGCTCAGACTTGCTTATTTTTTCCATAATTTAATTTGAAGGACCTTATAACATACTGGGGTCATTATTATGGATATCAATTAGTTCCTTACCAGTTACTAAAAGAACCTGTGTTTAAAAGAATTATTCTGAGTGCCAGGTAACAAAAGTTACTATAATCCTTCAATTCACTTGATAACAGAAACCACTGAAAAACAAGTTTGTATTGTGTAGTTTTCTATCACTCAAAGTTAATTCCAAAGTGTTGGCTAAAATGAGTTGTATATTTTTTACTTTTATACTTTTTTATATTCAAATATTAACTATCTTAACATTTTAAGTTAGACAGTGCTAATGATAATATTGTGCTTCTTGACTGGCATTTTTGATTTGAAAGTCAACAGTTAATTAAGAATACAGGGAGGGAGTTTCAAAATAGGCTGCGATAGACTGGTTTCCATTTGTTGGTTTGTTTTAATAGCTTGTATTAGCAAGTGTTTTATCACCCGAGTTACAGTGAAGTACAAAGAGAAAAATCTGGGTTTCATTGTCTGGCATTTGGAAAAGCGCCTACTTTTCTGCTTGTCTAGGCATGCACATAACGAGCTCACAGAGCGTTTGTTTTCCTGACCTCTGGAATAAAAAAGCAACCTGACATTAAAGACTGAGGTAAAATACCGAGGCTGCTGCTGATAGGTTTGTTGGTATGTTTGCTGTTGCATTAATTGTTTGGAAGCATTTTTATTCCATGTCTAAACTTCAGAGCAGCTTCTTATGAGGATCCAGGGGAAGAGAGCATAAAACTGGAAAGCGAATCATCCTTCCAGAACTGTGTTGACATCTCCACAGAAACAATGTGCTGCGTTATCACACAATGTCAGAAGTCATATAGCATCTGCTCTGACTGAAATAATATTTTATCATGCATATAAAGGCAATAAGAAGGAAGAGTTCTGGCATCACAAAGCATGGGCCTCCTACTCAGGATCTTTCCCTGGATCAGAGCCACTTTCTTAACTATCTCACCAGAGGTCAAATAAGCATGATGCCCTCAGTACATTATTATCAGAACAGATGTTTCTATGGCTTGTGCACACCCAGAGGACAGTACACAGTGGAGGCAGTTCAGATTCTTCAGGGCTAAGAGCATTCTGAATTGGAATTGGCAAAATAGGGAGACAGAAACAGCTGGGGGATAAATATAAATGCAAGCAGAGTCCACTTTAATTTAGTCTGGATATAGACCACTTGTGGCTATTAGACAGTGAGAATGTAGATGACCACAGCTGCTTAATTTTTCTTCATTTAGGGACAGAACAAGGGCAATGATAGCATCTATGATTCATTTCCATTCCTCAAGCAAATCAGTCCCGAATCAGTGAACTCTGTATCATGTGCCAGGAAGAGTGCTAGTGGGCCAACAAAATGTCCTTGCTCTAATGGAGTTGCCTTCTAGTGTAATGATTTTTAGATAATGATACATGCATCCATTTTACTCCGATGTCACTTAATCTTCTCACCAATCAAGTGATACAGTGTGTATTACTAGTCCCGTTTTACATGGCTTCAGAGTCACAAAGTCATTGGCAGAAACAGACCCCCACCCTCAAGCAAAGAGAGACTAACACACAATAAGAAGCAAAACCAACCAATATCAGTAAGCTAACGAACAACACTTCTGTAAACGGAAAATGTAAGTTTGATTCTCTCACCTTAAAATCTAGGGCTTCTCATCGGCACCTACCCTGGTGAAGTTTTGGCGGCTATAGAGTGTTCTCTACAAGGAGAGGAAGCCAAATTGTAATCTGGAAGCATCTCTATGACAGTATCTATAGATAACTGCCTGAAGAAATCTCAGAGAAAATAACCTTGGCATATTCAGTAATTACTTGTGATTTCTGTGTGTGTGTGTGTGTGTGTGTGTGTGTGTGTGTGTATGTGTATATGCCTGTACCTAATTATGTATTCTTTTCTTTAAAAAAAGGGACCTCCCAACTAAGACATAATTCAAACTATCCAAAATTTGAATAAAGTTCTAACTATTGTTCATCAGTCCTATGGGTTAATAAAGTAAAAATAAAAGCTTTCAAGCAGAGTGGATTTTAAACTAAGCTGAATTCACTGCTGGGCAAATCAAGGAAAACCTAACCCAACCCAGAGGTATTAGGATCTAATGAAGGGGACATTCAGATTGACTGACAAGGAGAAACCCAAAGACCATGAATTTTAAGGATTTACATGGATGTGTGTTTGTATAAGAAAGAACAGTCCCTGGGAATGTGATGTCAGCATCCAAAGGCAAAGATGGATCTACAAATGGAAAGGCCAAAGGCTTTATGAGGAGAGTGGATTTGACAGTTTAAACAAGTCCTTGGCTTCTCAGTTCAGCAGAATGGGTTGAAATGGGGTAGAAGTGAGGACTGGCTGTTTACTGAACCCAAATCCATTTAGGATTTTCCTGATTTTCCTGTTGACCCATTAAATCTGTTGGTTGCATAGAGATAGGATACATAAATTACAGATCAGAAAGGTGCCTATCAGACCATAAAGATCATCATATTTTTCTGGTATACCTGGTTAATTTTTGAAGCAGCAGTTCACGTGCCATCTTTTGAGGCCCTGACCACTTTCTGTCTTGTAGTCTCTCACACCCTCCAAATACAGGGTTATGCAGAGGACAAGCCCATGATAAATCATCTTTATCAATGTGATAGTTAAAGCGAATTCCATTTGGTAGAGGAAGATGCTTGCAAATACATGTTTTATATACTTGGCTTTAAATTTTGTCAGCCTGGGTAAAAACATAACTCAGAAATAGAACTACTAAGGGATTTTATCTGACAAAAGCGTGATGGAAAATACCTTCTCCTAATGATCTCATCTGTAGCTTCTCAGCATTTCCAACTGTTAAACATTGTTAAAAAATACAGTGTTATGTGAAAGAGAGAGGGTCTCTGTGGGAGGTTTTGCCTTATGTCATTGTTGGCGATTGAGTCTCTGTAGAACCCAATATGGTTTGACATCTCTTTGGCTTGATTGTAAAAGGGAGCTATTTATGTGGAATAATTCATGCATATGGTGAAATGAGATTAAGTTAATCATTAAATATTATTAGCTTATTTGGTCATAAAAATGTTCATTGTAAAATTGGAAGATATAGAAAAGTTTAAAGGAAATAAACATAGGGTAGCATTTTGCTCTGTTCCTTTTAGAAATGTGTTTATATCTGTGTGTGTATATATATATATATGTATATACACATGTGCAATATAATTTTTAGTATTTATTTTGCTTAGATTAATGTAAGGAGTATTTTTCTTCTTCTGCCATTAGAATTTGAAAAGGTGATTTTTAGTGACTGAAAATTTTCCATCCTAATGTTGTGTCATAAATTAAGTGTTTTTGAATAGTGTAATATTTTAATTATTTATTAACTTTCTTGAATTTTAAGGCTGTAATAAGTATCCTTATACACAAATTTTTGTTCTAGTCCCTTTCTTCCTTGGATGTGTTACTTGGAAGTGGAATTATGAAGACAAGGATAAAGCTTTTCTTCGAGTTCTTTACATGAGTTGCTAATTTATATTTCCCATAGTATGTGCTACTTTACATTTCCACTAGTTAGGGTATCAACTGCTTGTGTGATTATATGCAAGCAGTGTTGAATGTTGTAAGCTATTTCTATTTTGTTTTCCTGTGTGTTTCTTTGAATGTCTATAAAATAGTAAAATTTTTCATAGATGTATTGATCACTGATTTTCATTTCCATGGTTTGTTTTCACTGCTCTATTTTTCTGTTGGAAGATTAAGGGATTTTTCTGAATTGGTTTTAATACTGTCCAAGATTTTATACCTTATATCTGCATCCTGATACCTAAGCCAATAAAATATGAGGCCCTCGAAAGTGGCTATAAAATAATTTATGTTTTCCCTGGGCCTACTATCTGTAAGTTTCCACTTTTTTTCTTCTTCAGGACACTCTCCAGAGAATGACTTAAACAAACAAGTTTAAAATTGAGATGTGTTTGAGAGATACAATTTGTTTAGTGGGTAATTATTCAAGAGGAACTCCTATTACATAGATACTCCATAGAAGAAACCGTAAAACAGACCATCTAAATAGAAAAAAAATATTGTCCTCTCAAACAATATAATGTTTGACCTTTGAATGGATCTTTTTCATCTTCATTAGAAATGTTCTCTATAGGAAAATACTCTGTATTCACAGGCATGGTCTGTCCTTCTTCCTCCCTGCCTCCTGTCCTTTTCCTCCCTGTCTCCTCACGGGAGTCAGATGTATGTAATCAAGGCAGGAATTGTAGAGTAATAGACATAATAGTGGAGTTCAGAGGAAGGATAGTCCAAACAGAGAAGCGTGGTGGAACTTGAGCTGATTCTAGAAATATGTGCCTAGTGAGACAGATCAGACAAAAAAAGAGAACATAAAAGTACAGAGACAGGAACAATTATGCCATTTGAGGAATCATAAAAAAATGGACCTTTCCATAGTTAAATACTGTAGCCTAGTTTGTGTCACTAGTGTGGAAAATAGACTGATGCGATTTAACTCATTCTTGTCCTCCATAGTAAGATCTCAGATCTGCAGCCAAGGAGCTGGTTCTCCACAGTTTGATCTTGCCTATCACAGAGAATTTATAAAATTTGGAAAGCCATCTAAAGAATTTCAGACTTTCTGAATACAAAGTGTCTTTTTCCTCAGGCCAAGAGTCACCCCAGTCACTAAACAAATTGACCAATTTCAGAGTATTTCCTGCTTCCACTTGTTACTGATGTAGCATCTGGCTGGAACAGAATGTGGCTGGATGCAGAAAAGTTCAGGAAAGTTTCAAGGATTCCAGCTGGTTTCAGTGTGAGACGAAAATCTGACACCAGAATAGTTGCCTTCTACCTTTTTTGTCCTGATTCTTTTCTATTAGGTTGCTGCAAAAGTAATGGCAAAAACTCCAATTACTTTTGCATCAACCTAACAGTATGTCGCGAGTCTTACAGTTTCTAAAATTTGTCAACATCTTCCTGGACTCAACCTCTGTATATATCTTTGTGGATGCCTGGAATGTTCCCTGCCTTTTCCACCTGACTTAGCTCTTATTTCTTCAAGTCCTAGAACCAAACCTTCCCTTTCTAGGGAAGCTCTTCCAGCATGCTAGTTGAGTATCTGTCCTCAAGGCACATTTCAGTTTCCTTCCTACCTAGCACTTTGAACAAATGTAATGGAATGATTTGTTTAATGTGTGATTTAGTATCTGCTTTCTCTCCTTACACTGGGAATCATGTAAACAAAAGCTATTCTTGATCTTACATTCAGGCAATAGCTTTCTTTGAGATCTGTAATCAAATTGGAATTTTAAGCATAGTAAAGTTTAAAAGGGTAGTAGATAATAATAATAGAAAAATTCATTTATATTTTAAAAAAGCTTATTTGGTTGGATCTTAGTTCTTGTGCTCATGTTAAAATTTTGAATTAAGTAATTATGAATATTTCAACAGATGGTTAGTATAGGACAGGCACTGTCCTCTACTATATGTTAGTATAGGACGGGAAGTGGAGGGTGAATAGGCAGCCTTTTTTTCTCGTTTTTTTTTTTTAGTTTAACTTTTCCTTTTTTGCTATCTAATCATCCTCATCGGTCTTCTGCTTCTTGGTATCAACATTGTCATCCTCATCATCTTCAGCTGCTGTCCAAGTCCCTGAAATCCAGTGTAAACTAACAGTCACCATGACAACTATCATAACATCAAAAGTCCCCTGCCCTCATGGAGCTCACATTTTCGTGGGAGATACAGACATAAATAAATATGTTATAGTTTAGGTGATGATGATTGTTATATAGAAAGAAAAATAAAGCCAGGTAAAGAGGTAGACAGCTGCAGGTGCTATTAATTCTAGAGGTGACACTCTTATTTTTTATATATTCTTATATTATTTATTTTCTCTTAGAAATGAAGATTTAAAGAAACTTTTAATGCAGCTTATAGAAAAACACTGATTTCTGGAATGTGTCTTTGGATATCGATTTTGAGTCACATTTTGAACATATTTAAATTTCACATATTATTTTCAACATCAAAATTACTGTTCCCAGCAACACTCTGTTCCAGCCAGATGCTGCATCAGTAATAAGTAGAAGCAAGAAATACTCTGAAATTGGTCAATTTGTTTAGTGACTGGGGTGACCCTTGGCTGCTGGAAAAAGACATTTTATATTCAGAAAGTTTGAAATTCTTTAGATGGCTTTCCAAATTTTATAAATGCATAATGATATGCAAGATCAAACTAAGGAGAACCAGAACATCAAAAATCGAGAAATTTATGTAGGCATGCTTTGAAAAAGAAATATATATAAAAGAAATGTACCTACATTCTATATATAAAAGAAATATACCTAAAGAAATATACATATAAAAGAAATATATGTATATGTATATACATATATTTATTTTCTCTTAGAAATGGAGATTTAGAAAAACTTTTAATGCAGCTTATAGAAAAATATAGAAAATATATGTATATATTTATATGTGTATATTTCTTTTATATGCCAATGTAAAATTGATATATATATTTATAATAATATACATAAATATTAATATATATACCTGTAGATACTCTCTGTCATACTGAAATGGTTGAATCTGCAAAATTTTTATTTACTGAGTTATTGGTGAGTAATAGTTAAGAATTTTCTTTAATCTGAAGGATAAACTAAAGAGATTAAACTTGGAGGAAAAAAGTTCTAGTGAGCTGGTAATGGAGAATTTTATTTCATTTCGTGGCCATCCATCAGGATGTTTATTCTTTCATTTCTGACAGCAGGGTCATGGAGATGAAACATCCAGGGGTCACTTGTTTGTTCCCAGTTAATTTTTTTTATTTCTTTCTTTGGCTTTTGATAGTGTTCTCTGAAATTTATAGGAATCATTTCTTGCCATAAATATAATTTGAAAATAGTACAGCTTGACCTCTATTAATATGAATATACTCTGGTGGAAAAAAGCTTTCTTTTTTCAGATCAGCAAAAATAAACAATAAATATTTTACCCCAGAACTTAAAGTATTGTAATAAAAAAATATTTTTATTTTCAATTTAATTAGTGAACATAATTAGGATAGAAATCTAGAAAAGGAAGGCAAAAGTATTGACTAGATTTTCTCTCAAATAATTACATATTTCAAGTTAATATAGATGTTTAAATCATTAAGGCTTTCTTTTCCCCCATGAAGATTCTAGGAATATAAAAATCTTACCTGAACATTAAAAAATACTGGTTTTATTATCACTTCTCGGCCTTTTGGCTAAGATCAAGTGTAAAAAATACTGGTTTTATGTAAGTTTTACATAAATAAAATAACACTTTAGGGAAGAGTACAAAGCAGAACCAAAATAAGTGGGAAAAATAACTATGTGCCTCTGAATAGGATGATTCAAATTTTAAAATAAGTTATAGATTTAGGGAAATTCAATTCACAGCCTCAAGTTGGGGAGTGGGTTAGGGACTTGACAAATTACAAAACTGATATGCAAGTGTAAATTTTTATAAAAGACTAATTTTTTTTAGAAAAGTAACCGTTTAGGGAAGTTACCAACATGATACAAAAGGTACTACAAAACAACTATAATTAAAACAGTCTAGTTCTGGCACAGAACGAGACAAAAGATGTTTAGAGAATATGCAGTCAAGAAATCGATTTAAGTACATAAAGTTTTGTATCTGTTATATATGATATTTAATAATTACATAAATGATTTAATGCTTAATAGTATTGGAAGAACTTATTATATATGTGGAAATGAAAAATTAGATTCCAGCATCATACCATTCATATTCATATAAATAAACACTAACTGCATTGCAAAATTATAGAAATACTAGAAGAAAACAGAGAAAAACATCTTTATAAATTTTGGAGTCAGGATTTTTTTCTTAATTATAATTAAAAGCAGCTTGCCATGGAGTAAAAAGTCTGATGGAACTAATTTATAACTTTAAAGAACAAACACATAAAAATTGTATACAGAAGTGAATTGTATCTGAGGCCAGGCTCCATGCTAATCATTTTATAAGCATCAACTCATTAACCTCTGAGTAAACATTACTTTTTCACATTTTATTGAGGAGAAAATGAAGGATTAGAATGTTTAAATAGCCTGCCCCCACAAACAGTCATAATAAGTAATGGAGTGGCAATTTGTCTCCTGTGATTCTGGAGTCTGGGCTATTAAACACAGCGCAAGGAACAAAATCAAGATAAAAATATATTTAGGCACTGTATGCATTTGCAGTTAAATTTTTTCTGTAAAGAAAAGCTGGCAGTCACATAGGATGTATTTCAAAATGTATCTTGAACTTTTACTTCTCATGTATTCAATATAGTAGTTTTAAAGAATCTGAGGCCTCTTTATAATATTTTAAGATCATGTTTGATGCAATTTATTGTAATATATCTCACAGTTAAATAGAATATAACTTAGTTTTATTTCCTTGAATAGACCAATATACCTTCGACAGGTAGTGTAAAACAAACCCTTTTTGCAAGAAGCCTTTTACCCCCACACCCCCACATATTGGTCTATTTGATAGGGGAGGAAAAATAGAAATGTCTAGTGATAGACCTTTCCTATCCCTGTTTCCTCCTCTATACTAAACCTGAATAGTGCTTTTCAAATGCTTAACTCTGCATATTTCTACATTGAAATGATTACCTTCCATTTTGGAAGATTGCATTGTTCAAAATAATAATACTAGTAACAGAAAAAGATGACATGCAATTGTCCCTAAATCCATGCCAGTCAATAACTCAGCACTCACTTTCAGATGGATATTCCAATAAAACTAAAAGGAATTTCTTTTCCTTTTTCCAAGGCCTTTTTTAAGCTGGCCTGAAACAAATTTATTAACTTCATTTGCCATTATTCTTCATGATGCCACCTCAGTTCTAGTCAAATTTCGTTAATAATTTTATTTCTCACGTCAAAACCTTCACTCATTTTTATATCCTACTCTGGAGGATCTTTTCCTCAAATGTCCTAAATTTTAAATCTGTCCTCTTTCAAGATGTTATCTAAGTTTTACCTTGTAATGAAATGTATTTCAATACTTTGGAAATATTTTTTTTCTTCTTTTTAAGTTCCATAGCCTTTTATATGTCTTGTCTCCCCTCTTTGCATTGTAAATATCTTATAAACTGGATCCCTGTCTAATTCAACTTTGTCTTCTCCAAAGCAATTAGCACAGTGGCTCATGCATAGTAGGCCTTTAATATCTGTTTCTTTGATTAGTGAATGAATTAATTTTTCAGGGCTTCCATAACTTACTTTGCAAGCAATACATTATAAAATAGTTCTTACAATTTTCAAGTGAAATATAACAATTAAAAATATGTATTTTCCCTTGAGATTTTATTCTGTTCATTATATGTCCACATACAGATCTTGATTTCGGGAAATCTGTGGGATTGCATACATGTACATAAGTATAAGAGAGTGTGTTTTTTTCAGAAAGCAGAATCAACAGCATCAAGAAGGGGAAATGCAAATGCAAGAACTCAGTGGCTGTTAGGGAGTTCTCTACAGGCAACACCTACAGCAGCATTCAAAAGTGCTTTAGAGGCTTGGAGTGGCTATTCTGCTGAATAACTGAATATTCACAGAGCCAAGATTCATGACCTTGAACACAGCAGATCTTTTCTGCTGAATATGATCTTATTCCAAGACAAGTTAAATTATTCTTCCCGGTCGCCAAGAAAACCTCAAAACTTTCAAACGACTTTGCGCTGAGATGCCTCAAATCTGTTAAGGCTGCCCACAGCACAGAGATGCCACAGAATGCAGTGGAATGGCTGGGAAGCATAAAACTTTCCATTTTGTACAGAATTCTGATGTCTCTGGGTTGTACGCCAAATATAAAAAGAACTCTGACCTGAGGTAGCAAAGGCGGAAGGGCTTCTTCTGTGCCTTCCTTGAATCTGAGCTAGATGGAGAATAAAGGATTTGTTTCACTGAAGAGAATCATACGTATTGCCAGAGCCAGGGACATTCAATCTTGACCCTCCTGCCCATTCTTCCATTTTCTCTCATTCCAACTTCTAAAGAGCCTGCTTTTTAATTAGTCCAACATACAACAGCAAATGAGGGAAACAGGGAAGACACTCTTTGTCATCAAATTGAAATACATGTAAAGAAAACGCAAGCAAAAATGTATTAAAGGCTTTGTGAAGAGGCTTTTAGTCAACGTTTGGCATGTTTAAAATCCTGAGCCAATTGTTTATTAAGGCAAAGCAGCAAGGGAAGCAAAAACCATTTCTTTGTGCATTTGTCTATTAGAAGAAGGAAAAGCAGCTTAGACACTTAAAATTTCAGCCTTTAGTGTACAGATGTGTTAATTTGTTATAGAAAGATGACCCTATCCCACAAGTTACTGATGGATGGGGTGTCTACTCTTCTCATAAATTGTTTCAGGACTAGCTCTTGCTCTGTGTCTTTATTTCTTTATCTATTTATTTTATCCGAGGACTTTCTTCCATGACCTTCTCTTTAGAATATAGTATCAACTGTTGCCTTCTTTGAATGTTTACATAAGGTTTCACTAGAAATACTTAAAGCATATGTATTTGTATAGTGAGTTTTAAAGATTGGCTACAATTTTAAATTTAGAAAAACTGGAAAACAATTGGATTTAGATAATTAGAGATTTCTTGGAATTTGGGGAAATGTGATTGTTTAAGTCAGTAGCAAGATACAATCCTGTATTACTCTCAGATGATATTTCCTTTGGAAAGGCAGTATGTAATATCAGCATAGGTAGTCCTTTATGTGGGATTCAGTATTCATTCGCGTGGTTTTATGTAAATATTGGCCCTTACAAGGAAAACTGTGACTTAAAATCAGATGCTTGCAAAGGTCAGTTTAATAATGTAACATCTAAGCATATATTAATTGGGAAAGCAGAGAAGGAAATGCATTTAGATGTTTCTCCTTTATAAGAGAAAATATGCCAGACTCCTGATAAGTTACACAAGCAATATGCAAATTTAAGGTAAAATTATACATACATCATATCTAAAGTATAATTTTAGCTTAAAGAACCATAAGGTTTTGTGATATTATTACACTAATTTTATGCAGTTATAGAGCCACAGATATTCCACATTGAATGCCTAGGTCGTATCTCTCTAAACTCTGGGTTTTTACCATTTCCACCTACTAGAATCACCTGAGAAGCTTCTGAAAATCCCAGTGCCCAAGTAATATGGTGACAATTAAAAGACAACATTGAGGCGGGGTCTGGGACCAAGGCATTACTATTTTTTAATGCTCTTTGGTTGGTATTGTTTTGATGTTAATTTGGCAACCCTGATGAATACTGGATATTTTATCACATCACCTTAGCCTGATATACCTGGTAATTGTTAGCATTTGCTAATAATTAGCTTCTTGTCAAGATTGTGACATGTATTTAATATAATTTTTATTACAAAATGACATAATAGAGTCTATTCCTACTGTGGGCAATACTATCAAAATAAAATCTATTACCTTTAAGTAGGAATATTTGAATATTTGAGTCAAAGACTTATAATAATAATATATAAAAACAGACTGCAAAAAACAAATTTTGATGTTGAGAAGCTTAACATAATTAGTGCAAATATGGTGAGGTAGTTAGGATGATTACTTCACATTGATATTGTAAATGAGAAAAATGATAGTAATATTGTCTTTTGATATAAAATTTATGAAGCTTTAATTTTATATATTTTCTCTAGGAGTTATAAAATTAGGTATCTAGGAAAGGGATCAAATTAGGATGGAATGTCATGATGAGAAAATAGACTGTTATGTATTTTACAGAATGAATATTTCCATCCTGAAACTGTGAAGATGTCCACTTAATCCTATCCAAAATAACATTAGAAATGCAGAAAAGTGTCTGGGTGCAGTGGCTGTAATCTCAGCACATTTGGAGGCCAAGGAAGGCAGATCACTTGAGGTCAGGAGTTTGAGACCAGCCTGGCAACATGGTGAGACCCTGTCTCTACTAAAAATACAAAAATTAGTCGAGCATGTTGGTGGGCATCTGTATCCCAGCTACTCCGGAGGCTGAGGCAGGAGAATCTCTTGAACCCAGGAGGTGGAGGTTGCAGTGAGCTGAGATCATGCCACTGCACTCCAGCCTGGGTAACAGAGCAAGATTCTGCCTTAAAAATAAATAAATAGGGAGGATTCAAGATGGCGGATTGGACACAACTCCAGTGTACAACACACAGTGAGAGAGATGCAGAAACCCAGAGATCGCCTAGCTCCAACCGAGCTACCAGGTGCATTTCAATGAGTCTGGTCCGAGGGTGAGCAAAGCCCACTCAGGGCAGACCAAGGCGGGGAGAGGTGCTGCTTTGCCCAGAAAGTGCATCTGACTGACAAGTCAGAGGCTCCACCTCTGGTGCTCCAGTCCAGATACAGCGCTTCTCCCAAAGCCTCAGCAATACACAGAACAGGGGATCTTTGCCAGTCAAGCGACAGGAATCACAAGTGTGGAGTTGAATAAGAGTCTGCAGACTGAGTTATCGCCCCCTCCCCCCACCCAGAGACAGAAGGAGCTGTAAGTGGGAGCAGCTGTGTGGCCCCTACCCCATGACTGGAGAGAGAGAAAGCTGAAAGGGGGAGATTGCCGTGTGCGACTGGGTGGGTCCCTAACCTCCCCCACAAACCCCAGAGGGCTGAAGCTCTGACTCTAGTGGGTTGCATAGCCAGTGCCACAGTCTGAGAGGAATCCTGAATGATCCAGCCCAGTGGAGAGGGCACAACCCACCACTAGAGGGGTAGGACTGGGCTACATGTTTTGACAAAAAACACAGGAAGCCTACATAGCAATGGGACAGCTTTCTTGACAACTCAGCAGCGCCTACTAGTCAGCAGAAGAGAAGGGCTTAATCTCCCAGCGTAAACAAAAAAGATACAGGAAGCTTCCCTAGTAACCTGAAAGAGTCCCTAGAAACCCATTAGCGCCTCCACAGGCAGACAAGCGACCTCATCAAGCAGCTCTCTGACACCAAAGCCAGATAAATCCACAAAGATGGGAAAAAATCAGCATAAAAAGGGTGAAACCATCAAAGACCAGAACACCTCTTCTCCTTCAAGGGATCACAACTCCTCAACAACATAGGATCACAACTTGACTGAGAAGGAGTGCGAAGAATTGACGGAAACAGGATTCAGAAGGTGGATAATAACAAACTTTTCAGAGCTAAAGGAACACATTCTAACTCAATGCAAAGAAACCAGAAATCTTGAAAAAAGGTTAGACAAAATGCTAACTAGAATAACCAGCTTAGAGAAGAACATAAATGACTTGATGAAATTGAAAAGCACAGCACGAGAACTACGTGAAGCAAACACAAGTTTTAATAGCCAAATTGATCAAGCAGAAGAAAGGATATCAGAGATTGAAGATCAACTCAATGAAATAAAAAGAGAAGGCAATACAAGAGAAAAAAGAGTGAAAAGAAATGAACAAAGCCTCCAAGAAATATGGGATGATGTGAAAAAACCTAATCTATGCTTGATCAGTGTACCTGAATATGATGAGGAGAATGAATCCAAGCTGGAAAACACACTTCAGGATATTATCTGGGAGAACCTCCCAAGGCTAGCAAGGCAGTCCAAATTTAAAATTCAGGAAATACAGAGAACTCCACAAAGATATTCCTCAAGAAGAGCAACCCCAAGGCACATAATTGTCAGATTCACCAGGGTCGAAATGAAGCAAAAAATGCTAAGGGCAGCCAGAGAGGAAGGTCAGGTCACCCACAGAGGGAAGCCAATCAGACTCACAGCAGATCTCTCAGCAGAAACCCTACAAGCCAGAAGAGAGTGGGGGCCAATATTTAACAACCTTAAAGAAAAGAACTTTCAACCCAGAATCTCATATCCAGCCAAACTAAGCTTCATAAGTGAAGGAGAAATAAAATCCTTTAGGGACAAGCAATTATTGAGAGATTTTGTCACCACCAGACCTGCCCTACAAGAGCTCCTGAAAGAAACACTAAGCATGGAAAGGAACAAGCACCAGTCACTGCAAAAGCAAACCAGTTGGCAAAGACCAAAAATGCAATGAAGAAAATGAGTCAACTAATGAGAAAGAAAACCAGCCAGTAGCAAAATGACAGGATCAAATTCACACATAACAATATTAACATTGAATGTAAATGGCCTAAATGCCCCAATAAAAAGACACAGACTGACAAACTGGATAAAAAGTCAGAAGCCATCGGTGTGCTGTATTCAAGAAACCCATCTCACATATAAAGACACACATAGACTCAAAATAAAGGGATGGAAGAAGATTTACCAAGAAAATGGAGAACAAAAAAAAAGCAGGGGTTGCAATCCTAGTCTCTGATAAAATGGACTTCAACAAAGATCAAAAGAGACAAAGAAGGACATTACATAATGTTAAAAGGATCAATCCAACAGGAAGAGCAAACTATTCTAAATATATACGCCCCCAACACAGGAGCATCCAGATACATAAAGCAAGTTCTTAATGACCTAAAACGAGATTTAGACTTCCACATAATAATAGTGGGAGACTTCAATACTCCACTGTCAATATTAGACAGATCAACGAGACAGAAAATTAACAAGGATATCCAGGACTTGAATGCAGAGCTGGACCAAGCAGATCTAATAGACATATACAGAACGCCCCATCCCAAATCCACAGAATATACATTTTTCTCAGCACCACATTGCACTTACTCTAAAATTCACCACATCATTGGAAACAAATCATTCCTCAGCAAATGTAAAAGAACAGAAATCATAACAAACAGTCTATCAGACCACAGTGCAATCAGACTAGAACTCAGGATCAAGAAACACACTCAAACCCGCACAACCACTTGGAAACTGAGCAACTTGCTTCTGAATGTTGACTGGATAAACAATGAAATGAAGGCAGAAATAAAGATGTTTTTTGAGACCAACCAGAATGAAGACACAACTTACCAGAATCTCTGGGACACCTTTAAAGCATTATTGAGAGGGAAATTTATAGCAATAAATGCCCACCAGCAAAGAGAGAAAAGATCTAAAATCGACACCCTATCATCAAAATTGAAAGAACTAGAGGAGCAAGATCAAAAAAACTCAAAAGTTAGCATAAGACAAGAGATAACTAAGACCAGAGCAGGACTGAAGGAGATAGAGACACAAAAAACCCTTCAAAAAATCAATAAATCCGGGAGCTGGTTTTTTGAAAAGATGAACAAAATAGACAGACTGCTAGCCAGATTAATAAAAACGAACAGGGAGAAGAATCAAACAGATGCAATAAAAAATGATAAAGGGGATATCACCACTGATCCCACAGAAATACAAATTACCATCAGAGATTACTACAAACAGCTCTACTCACATAAACCAGTAAACCAGAAAGAAATGGATAAATTCCTAGACACTTGTACTCTACCAAAACTAAACCAGGAGGAAGCTGAAACCCTGAATAGACCAGTAACAAGGGCTGAAGTAGAGGCAGCAATCAATAGCCTACCAACCAAAAAAAGTCCAGGTCCAGACGGGTTCACAGTCAAATTTTGCCAGACATACAAAGAGGAGCTGGTTCCATTCCTTCTGAAACTGTATCAAACAATACAAAAGGAGGGGATCCTCCCTAACTCATTTTATGAGACCAACATCATCCTGATACCAAAACCAGGCAGAGACTCAATTAAAAAAGAAAACTTTAGACCAATATCCATGATGAACATCAACGCAGAAACCTTCAATAAAATACTGGCGAACAGACTGCAACAGCACATTAAGAAGCTTATCCATCATGACGAAGTAGGCTTCATCCTGGGGATGCAGGGCTGGTTCAACATACACAAATCCATAGATGTAATCCATCACATAAACGAAACCAAAGACAAAAACCACATGATAATCTCAATAGATGCAGAGAAGACCTTAGATAAAATTCAACAGCCCTTCATGCTAAAAACTCTCAATAAACTAGGTATTGATGGAATGTATCATAAAATGATAAAAGCTATATATGACAAACCTATAGCCAATATCATACTCAATGGGCAAAAGCTGGAAGAATTCCCTTTGAAATCAGGCAGTAGACAAGGATGCCCTCTCTCACCACTCCTATTCAACATAGAATTGGAAGTTCTAGCCAGAGCAATCGGGCAAGAAAAAGAAATAAAGGGTATTTGATTAGGAAAGGAGGAAGTCAAACTGTCTCTATTTGCAGATGACATAATTGTATATCTAGAAGACCCCATCGTCTCAGCCCAAAATCTTCTCAAACTGATAAGTAACTTCAGCAAACTCTCAGGATACAAAATCAATGTGCAAAACTCCCAAGCATTCCTATATACCAATTACAGACAGACAGCCAAACCAAGAGCAAACTCCCATTCACAATTGCTACAAAGAGAATAAAATACCTAGGAATACACCTAACAAAGGATATAAAGGACCTCTTCAAGGAGAACTACAAACCACTGCTCAACAAAATAAGAGAGGACACAAACAGATGGAGAAACATTCCATGCTCTTGGTTAGGAAGAACCAATATTGTGAGAATGGCCATACTGCCCAAAGTAATCTATAGATTCAATGCTATCCCCATCAAGCTACCAATGACCTTCTTCACAGAACTGGAGAAAACCACTTTAAACTTCATATGGAATCACAAAAGACTCCACATAGCCAAGACAATCCTAAGCAAAAAGAACAAAGCTGGAGGCATCACACTGCCAGACTTCAAACTATACTACAAGGCTACAGTAATCAAAACAGCATGGTACTGGTACCAAAACAGAGACATAAAGCAATGGAACAGAACAGAGACCCCAGAAGAAACACCACACATCTACAACCATCTGATTTTGACAAACCCAGCAAAAACAAGCAATGGGGAAAGGACTCCATGTTTAATAAATGGCGTTGGGAAAACTGGCTAGCAATGTGCAGAAAGCAGAAACTGGACCCCTACTTGTCACCTTACACTAAAATTAACTCCAGGTGGATCAAAGATTTAAACATAAAACCTAACACCATAAAAACACTAGAAGAAAACGTAGGCAAAACCATCCAGGACATAGGCATAGGCAAGGACTTCATAACTAAAACACCAAAAACAATGGCAATAAAAGCCGGGATAGACAAATGGGATCTAATGAAACTCCAGAGCTTCTGTACAGCAAAAGAAACCATCATTAGAGTGAATTGGCAACCAACAGAATGGGAAAAAATTTTTGCAATCTACCCGTCTGACAAAGGGATAATATCCAGAATCTACAAAGAACTAAAACAGATATACAAGAAAAAAACAAACAACCCCATTGAAAAGTGGGCAAAGGATATCAACAGACACTTTTCAAAAGAGGACATATATGAGGCCAACAAACATATGAAAAAATGCTCATCATCACTGGTCATTAGAGAAATGCAAATCAAAACCACACTGAGATATCATCTCACGCCAGTTAGAATGGCTATCATTAAAAAATCTGGAGACAACAGATGCTGGAGAGGTTGTGGAGAAATAGGAACACTCTTCCACAGTCGGTGGGTGTGTAAATTAGTTCAACCATTGTGGAAGACAGTGTGGCGATTTCTCAAGGATCTAGAAATCAAAATTCCATTTGACCCAGCAATCCCACTATTAGGTATATACCCAAAGAACTATAAATCATTCTACTATAAAGACACATGCACACAAATGTTCATTGCAGCCCTGTGTACAATAGCAAAGACCTGGAACCAACCCAAATGCCCATCAATGATAGACTGGACAAAGAAAATGTGGTATATACACGATGGAATACTATGCAGCCATAAAAAAACGATAAGTTCGAGTCCTTTGTAGGGACTTGGATGAATCTGGAAACCATCATTCTCAGCAAACTGACCCAAGAACAGAAAGCCAAGCACTATATGTTCTCAGTCATAGGTGGGTGTTGAACAACGAGAACACGTGCACTCAGGGAGAGGAGCATCATACACAGGAGACAGTTGAGGGGGTAGGGGAGAGACAAGTGGGGGTGGGGAGGGATAACATGGGGAGAAATGTCAGATATAGTATGCACCTGAAGTAAAATAAATTAAATAATAATAATAAATCATTGATTAATAATAAAAAATAATAAAAAAAAAGAAAATAAATAAATAAAAATAAATGCATAAAAGTATGATAGGGCGTAGGATTTAGGGTCATAAATCCAAATTCTAGTCCAAGGCATTTATAAGCTGAGTGGTTTTTGCCAAGTCTATTAACTTTTCTGGACCTTCGTTTTCTCATGCATAAAATGGAAAGGTTGAATAACATTTGTGTTTTCCAAAGTTTGGGTGGTGACATTTGTAGATTGTGAAATCAATTTAGAAGAATTTCTATTTCTGTCAAAAGTAGAAGAGTGTATTGAGGGTAGAAAGCTTAGGTATTGTCTATGTGTCCTGGGTAACTGGGAAGAAATTTGTGAAAGCCCTTGAATAGAAGACCTCTTTACCTTGTATAGTTTTGTGAATTGTTGTTAGGGAAGGAGTATAGTATGGGTAATGGAGAGGAGGCATATGGGGTACAAAATATATCAAATATTCTTTCCATATACTGTCAAGGAAAATGATATTTAAAAGGAAAAATAATTTGTTTTAATATGGATTTGGTTTACCCACAAGTAGAAAAGAAAACAACAAAAAAAAGCAATTGCAGCCTGTGAATGTGGAATATGTCCTATACATGAGACCGGAGAACCCTCACTCTGAGAAGTGAATGGATGTATTGTGAATTATAGCCACATATTCAAGAAGTGATATTATTCAGTTTGGCCAGAATGTTCTCTAACCAATGAAATTGCTTCCAAACTAAACAGTGAGAATGTGCCCTGCTTTTTGATTGCTTCTGTTACAATTTGTCTATTTTATTGTCTGTTTTGTGATATTTGTTGAGATGTGAGTTCTTTCCATGGAGAATAAAATGAGAGAAGACCCAATGACTTTACTAAAAATCAAAAACAAAAACTCCAAAACATTGAATTGTAAGCTAAACAGGTCACTTGAAATATCTAGAAACTAAAAAATAATAATATGTTAGCAAGAGATCCACCCCAATATTATTAAAGCAGAACTGTGGGTAGGAGTGCTGGAAATACGCTCTTGTAGAATGTTTTCCAGGTCATTCTGATGATCATCTCTGTTTTGAGTCAACTGATCTAGAGACCAAGTGTCTCATCCCAAGTTCACCTGTGCACCAGAGAAAATCTCATAAACTTCATGGATCTCCTTCTTCTAACTATAAAGTTTATAATTCTGTATTTTGCTTAGATCTCTGACAAAGATTCACAATTTAAATAAATCTTGTCACAATTCTCTGAAATTTATTATTTACCTTGGATCCTAAGATCTAAATTTATATCAAAGGTAAAACTAAAAAACAATTTCATCATCCTAGGAAGGATTTTTTTTTTTTTTTGATTCTAGGTCTAAATACTAACTTGTTGACCTGACAGGTGCTAATGAATAATTAGGCTGTCTCCTCACAACCATTCCCCTGTATGTCCCTGCTTTATAATCTTGTCCCCTCCTCCCTATTCCATCAACAAAGACTGATCTGGGAATTGGCTTGTAACACAAGTGGAGCTATTCAAGTTTTTTGATTTGGGGAATTCAGTACTTGAAAAGAATTACTTTTAGTTCACTGGGGCTGAATTGTATGAGTGGTACAAGCCTAGATGAGACCAGGAACTGTGAGTTCAAGAGTTTGGGTTTACCCAGAGTATCTTCCTCTCCAAGAATGGATGGTTTAGCAATTCCTTCTATTCTGTGAGTTGCCTCAACTCTTTCTCATAAAGTTTGTGTGTTTGCACTTAATATGGAACTCTACTGAACTTGGGACAAGAATAAAACCCTAAGGAATCCGTCTTATATAATGAACTAACTTCTCTCCTATGCATCTAGAATGGTGCTGGTTTTATACTACCCTTGAGATAACTGAGAAAACAGTACTCAAATCAGATAAGGAATATGGAATGAATAATGCTGAGCTAGAGAATGTTGATTAATTATGTTTTTAATACAGCTATGATAGATGGGATAAAGCGAGGTTATGGAAGACACAGAATATAATTAATAACAATAGTTTCTTATCATTATATTAAAGATCCTAATTTTAAAAAATCTGAAAATGCAGCATAACAGAGTATCTATGTTCATTATGTTGAAGGAAAATCAGACTTAGCTATAGTTACTGCTCTTGGACACATAGCACCAACCATAAGGTGAGGAAGTGAACTTAGGGCTTCTAATTTCAAATTATGGACTCTATCCCTAGGAAAACACTAGTCAGTGTTGACTGATCCTTCTACAGTTTTATTGGAGAAATATGTATAATCTCAAAATAAGACTTACAGTATGTAATATTAGCTTTCTCTTAAAATATTTTATCTTTCTATGCATATATATGCATTTATATGAAGAAGTACTTTAAATTTGGGGACAAATAATCAAAAACAATCTGTAACACTCTAGCAAATCTGTTGAAGGTGTTCTTTTCTGGGCTGTGGAAGAAAGGTGATTAGGAATAGGAAATTTACATTTAGTAGGATGTGAGCTGCCTTTCCATATTCCGTTGTCTTTCTGAATTTGTAAGTCCTCACAGAATAAGAGGAGAGCTAGCTCTAGATGCATAAAGAGGTAGGGTTTGCTATGGGAAGTTCCTTTTAAAAGCAGCAGGCATCAGAAATCTTTAAAGACATTTTAACTCTAGCGTGTTGCCTGATTTTGACAGCTGGAAAGCAATTGAGTTTGGCACAGAGTTGGGCTTCAAAGTGTTTATTGAATGAATCAGTGAAACAGTGGCTCAATAAATCAAGAATGTTATAGAACCAAAGAGTTTTAGAATTGAAAGAAACACTGGAGATCACTTAGTCTGACTGTGTCACTTTGCCAAAAAGGAAAATGAGGCCCAGTGAGGCTCAGTAGGGTGGTCAAGGGCAGAGCTGAAAAGTGTCCAAAAAGAAACCTGTGTTCCACTCTCATAATTCTTAGCCTGAGGCATTCCCCTGAGCAAATTTTTAAAGAATCAACAAGCATTTTATAAAATTATTTTTCAAGTCACTCAGGCACAAATTTGTTTAAAAGAATAAATTATCAATAGAAACATGTATTTTTTCTATTTACAATACTTCCATGTTGTTCTTATGTCATGAACCTTAAATAACCAAGTCCTCCTAGAATTATGTGATTTTCTGGTTAATAAAACATTTGGTTAAAAAAGCTGATTTTTTAAAACTGCTGGGTAGTGTTTTTAAATGTAGTGGTTACTTTAATAATAATGATTATGACATCTAACATTGATTGTCCACCATATGTTGAATGGAAATTTTTCTCATAAAATTGTTGACTAGAACCTTCTGAGAGAAAAGAATTTAAGTAGCCTTCGTTGTAAATGGAACCTCCCCAAACTGGCCAATTATCGTCCTCAGCATTTACCGGGGGACAGAAACACTGACCCTTCAACTACTTCTAACTCCCCATTTGCCACCTTCCTTATCTACCCAAGAAGTGAGGGAGATAAGCAAAGAATCTTTAAGGCATAGGCCCTGTGAAAACATATTGTTAATGAAGAGTTGTTTTTTTTTTTTTTTTTTTTTAACCCAGGGTAATTGAGGGAAAGAACTATCACAGGATCACATGTAGAGCTTGTGTATACCTACAAAAAATGAAAGCTGGTGTTCTGCATTCCTATTTGTATGCATCAGACTTGCTGGCCTGCCCCATACCTTTGTGAGGAGGAAAGAGGACTGGCAGGATAGAAAGAGGGGACAAGAAGAATTTAATCTGTACTCTCAACATTTGGTGGAGCCAGCATGCCCATAGGCATAGGTAAAGGAGATATTCCTTTGAGGCTTTGGCTTGAGCCAGCTAGCCAGTATTACTCACAAGAAGTCCCCGTCCTGGGCCAGGAGATTATAATAGTCAGATGCTGTGGGATGTTATGCGAAGGTTATAGCTAGGAGATGAGCTGAGGGATGAGTCAGATGAATTTCTCCTTCTCATGTTGTTGACTGCTGTTGGGAGGTCACACGGAGCACTCATGAGTCTACCGCATGACAGGCATCAGAGGTCAGTAAGAGTGAACCAGAGGAGCAGGAAAAGCCCACAGAAGAGGACTACATGAATAATCACTGCTCTTTTCTCTTCCCCCCCATCAGCTCCATCCCAATAAACTGGAAGGGACAGGTCTTTAGGAGAGGTGATGGTGAGGTACCTAGAGATATATGTATCTTCTTCCTCCACTTCAACTCAAAATTATGACATGACTAATAAATTACCTCAAACTTTTAATAACGAAAAGTGACCACAAATTCAATGATTCTACCCAAGATATTAAGAAATGGGGAAAAGAAGGAATTTAATGTTTAAAAGCAGTAGATGAAGAAATATAATACATATATACATAAACATTCTATTTATGTCCCACAGATATATCCCATGGAGTGACAATCTTTAAAAAACTTATTATACATACATTGTTTAATCCTCACAACTACCTTATAAAATAGATCCAAATATTATTGTCTTCATTTACTAATAAGAAAACTGAGACATTGAGGTGATTATTTACCGAAGTGCTCACAGTATGAGTGGGATTTGAACCCAGGTGTGTATGAATCACTGCTATCACTTCCATGCCTACCCAGAGTTTATATTCCACACAACAGCCAGACTTATCTTTTTTTGATGTAAATCAAACCATGTCACTCCCCAAACTACAAAACTCTAGTAAGCTTCCAATTGTGCATGGAATAAAATCAAAATTTTGACCAAAATTTAGAAGGACTTACATGACATAGCCTCATCCCACAGCTCTGATTTCATTGTATTCCCACATTGCACCAGGTCACCGTGCTCAGTGCTCACTGGATTTTTTTCTATTCTTTGTTCAGATCTTCCCACAAGTGGTTCCTCAGCATTCAGGTCTCAATTTAATTGTCATTGTCTCATAAAGCTTTCTTGATAATCTGAGTCAACTTCCCTGTTCTAGTTACTGCCACTCTCACTGCAAGCTAGATTTGCTTGCTCAGTATCACAAATAACTCACTTATACTTTACTCACTTATGGTGATCTCGTCATCACTGGTTTGATGCAAGTGGAGTCTCTGAGAATCTTATGTGCTGTTGTATTTATAATACCTAGAGTAGTGCCTCCCAGTGGGCATCTAGTATACAATTGTAAAATGAACAATAACCTCCTCAGTAACAATTTTAGTATTAGGGGAGTTGCTTGTGTTACCTTTGGATTCAATGCTTTTTCTGTGTTGTAATCAAAGATATGCCATAGGTTTTCAGTATCCCTTCTCTTTTACTTCTAGTTGAAGAATGGTATTCAACAAATCAAGTGTTCCTATTTCTTACTGATTTTAGTGTATACTGACCTATTTCTTTGCATTATTTTAATAACAGGTTAGCATTCCATCTGGAAAAAAAAATCAACCAATAAACCTTGGTCAAGCCTGCTATGAAGCAGAGGAATGGAGTTACAAAAGTACATTTCTTCCCATCCAGCATAATTCCTCATTATATTTATCACATATGTATTACCCTCTCCTCTACTTAAGATGCTGGGGATATCGAGATAATTTTAGTTTTTTCTTTCTTTTAAAAAATGCCATTGTTTGTTTTAAAACATAGGAGACCTTGAGTTAGCAGTGTATATTAGAATCCTCCATTTCTAAGTGTTACTAACTTTAAAATGTTCCAAATTCAAATAACTATAGAAGTGGAAATGTGACAGCCCAGGCCCATTAGTTTTCATTGAATCAGGTTACATCCAGAATGCATGGTAGTATTCAGTTGCAGCAGTATATGAACAAAGACATTTCTAGAGAGAACCATAAATGCAGTTGCATGAAACTTGTTAAGTGTATTCACCAATGATGATGACTGGTTAGACTCTACCAGGAATTATACACCCTTTACATTTATCCAGAAGAGTAACACTAAGTTTACAAACCCACGGAGAATTTTACTGTAATACTGCTTAAAGGCGAAACATGTTGAGAATAAAAATGCAGAGATTACTTCCAATGATTTAAAGCCTGGACTCTGCTGGGGTACATATTAAAAACATATTTGACACATCTACACACCGATCAGAGCTCTCTGATTCTATTTTTTCCCCCCAGGCTTTTTTTTTTTCCAATGAAAAGATGCAAAATAATTCATCTGGATGTTTATTCTTTAAGAACAGTGCCATGATATCAATATATTTTGCCTTTAATACTTATTTCAGATAGGAGAGAAACAAAATGTCTTTATGATTCTTAAAATATATTCTAAATTGCAGCAATGAAATAATCTGTTAATAACAGCAAGACTCTCACACTTTAATGTACATTAGAATCACCTTGGGGATCAGGTTACAATACAAAGTTTGCATCAGCAAGTTGGGGTGGGGGGTTCTTGAAATTCTAAATTTCTCACAAGCTTTAAATGATGTTGATGATGCTGTCCTTCAAACCATACTTTGAGTAGCAGGTATTGAGATAATTATTTTGTTAAAGCAATTTCACTTTCAGTAACTCTTTCCTCATCCCTGTGAAATTTCTCCTTTCCTCTGCTGTTACCTTCCAAGATGCTATCATTTGCATATATTAAAAAATACATTCTATAATTTAGAACAGTATACAAGATGGCCACAATATTCGGATAAATTAAATTATAGATTTTTAGCATTAGAGACCACCCCAGTCTGATTCTAGGGAGAAAGAAGCAATTGGCTATTCTCTGGGATCTGTTTAAATGATAAATTGCTCAGAATATATTGCCTTGACAAAGCTGGTAATAAGATGATTTCATACTTAAATTTATTTACTTCATATCTATTTCATAAATGAGTACTGTTTATGAATACAAAATACCTATATATCTCCTTGAATATAACTGTATTATTATGATTTACTTCTTTATTAAGTTGTCATTAATTGGCACCTAGAAAATTTTAACTTTCTGCAGAGAATCTTTATAAAGTCCATATTTATGAAGCTACTTTTAATTTTGAATGTGTTAATGATTTTCTTCAGATTAAAAAATGCTGGCATCTAGTTATTATAGATTACATTGTTGGGACTTGAATCTGAGTCAGGCCCAGAAATTGAAATGTTGCACACCTAATGAATGACCAGGATAATTTGTTCATTACTTTCCCTATGTGTCTCATTTTATATGTAGAACTGACTAGTCAGTCCAGCCAGGCACAGAATGGCCTGTTTGGTTCCCAGCACTTTGGTCATTTTAATGAATGCAAATCAGTTGCACAATGGGATTGAAAAATAATTGTACTAGAGTTTTGGAACATGTCCTATTTTCTTTTGGAGAAATATGCTCAAATTTAAGCTGCACTTAGTTTTGGGTAATGAATTAGAAGCTCATTTTATGGCAATATCTGGAAATTAGGAAAAGCCTGAGACTGGTATCAAGAGGGCAAGGATTATATGCTGACTTTTTCTCAGTTAGTTTTGTGACCATAGTTTTGTCTATTGGGCCTTCACGCTGTTCATCTAATAAATGAAGGCATTGAACTAATTAATATATAAGTCTATCTTACCTTTCACATTGAGTGACCTCAAATATATCATCAAGAGTCCTGGCTCATCTTTTGAGTTATTTGATGAAAGCTTGGGAGTTTATTTCTGGATCGGTCTCGAGGTTTACCTACGTGAAATAAACCTTGAAGAGTGAATATCTAATAAATCTTAATTACTCGCTGCAAAACAAGAGAAGTTAGCCTCAGAATGTACATATATTGAATCGTAGTTGGTAATTTTAGAATGTTTTATAACATTCTAATAGGCAGAAAATCTAATGAAAGAGTGAACTATTCTCCCTTGAAAATATGCTATTTTTCTTTATAGTAATCAATTTATTGTTTTAATTTCTAAGTTACACAGTTTGTGGCAAATAAGACAATACTAAATTTCTTAGGGACTGAGGATTTAATTTGATGTGAATTTCAATAAGCAGACTTTCCTTTTCTACTTTTCTAAAGTTGTTTTTATCTTATAGCAGAGAAAGCCAGGCTTATTTATGTTAATAATGCAGACTTCTATTTAATATATCTGCTTGGTCAAGGATGTTTTTGGCATGATATTCTTGTATATTTGACTTCTAGAATAGAAAAATAAATGGAGATGGGCTCTCACACAAATATCTTTTTTCATTCCTTTGTTTTTCATATATTGATTTTAGTTTATTATGTTGAGCACAATCTTAGAATCACATAACTATAGTAAAACCTTCCAAACCTGTGTGATTTGGAATTATATATGTAAAAAGCAATATAATCAAGAATAATAATATTGGCTAGATTTTTGGCATATGAAAATGGCCTGACATTCTTCATGTAATTGGGGACAGTGGGACTTTGTTCTGCCCACAGGCATGCTTGTCCTTAGGATGTAGGGTAATTTCCTTGCAAATTATTTATTTGGTGAAGAAGTTTGGTGAATTTAGAAGATATAGAGGCATTGGGTCAAATTATTGGGATTATATTCTATGCACAGGTAATGCAAAGGAGCTTTGTTCTGAGAATCAATTTCTGTGTGAACTTAGGAAGTCATTTAACCTCTCTTTGTTATTCACTTTTTCCCGTAAAATAGAAATCAGTGATTCTTGGTGATGAAAGCAATCCGTTTGTTCAATCTACCATCTAAGGATTGAACACCTTGTACAACATCCAATTCAGTGGTTCAGTTATGGTTAACTTTTTTTTTTCTGTGATGAGAAGTTTGTTTTTTATCAAAAAACTTAAAGTTGAACTTATTCTCAAAAAAATTAGATGAGCAAGAACTGTGAATTTTCTTCTAAGTTACAGAGGGTTGGAAATGGAATAGGACTGAAATTCCATGGCTTCCTCTTAAATCTTTTCCTCCAACTGTATGGAAATACAAAACCAATTATTGTAGAGTATTAGAAAGATGCTTCAAGTTTTTAAAGTTTACTTCTTCTCAATTTTATTATAACATTTCTGTGGTTAGAAGTAGAGGCTCTTTTCACCTTGTTATCAATCCACTAATCAACACATTTAAGACATGGACCTTCAAACAATTATTACCATGCAGCATATATATTTATTTTTTGAAATCTTATGAAATTATTCTTAAGAGCAAATGATAATTAAATGATATTAATGTTCATTGAAAAGTTTTAAAAAGTGACAATTGAAATTATTACTATTGGTTTTATTTTAGCTTTTACTATTAATAGTAGCATTAATAGGAACAGTATCTTTCTCATATCCTATTTATCAGGAAGAAAATACTTTATCAGGTGAATTCATTTTGTGCTTCATCATCCAGATTATTCAAACATTTTATTGAAATATAGTATTTATGCTCATAAATGTAGCATGTACAGGTATATTAACTTTTTGTACACTTAGCATACCCGTAAGCAACACTTAAGAACATTAATTGTACCCCAAGAATTCTCCTCACAACTATCCCCTCTCCATGTCTACCAAGAGCAGCTACTGTCTTGATTGACAACAACAGAGACTAGTTGTGCTTGTTTTTAAAATTTCTATATAAATGGACTCAGAACTATGTTCTTTTTTGTGTTGGGCATTTTTTTGACTCAGCATTATTACTGTGAGATTTATCTGTATTTCTATTGCAATTGCAGCTCATATAGTCACATTGTTATTTAATATTCTACTGTGTGACTAGACTGAAATTTATCCATTCTACTATTGGTTGTTATTTCAGTAGTGTTCAGTTTCAGGTTATTAAAAGCTGAGTATCACTATAAACAGTCTAGTATGCTATTCTAATAATATGTGTATATTTTTTTTTGTTGGATATACGCTTATGTGTGGAATTGGTGGATCATAGGGTAGGCACAAGTTCAGCTTTAAAAGAGAATGCCAAACAATTTCACAAAATAGTTTTCACCAATAATGTATGAGAGTTCTGGTTGCCCCACGTCATCTGAATTTTTGATACTGGATTTTTTTTTAGTATTTTTCATTGTATTCATTCTGGTGGAGTGCAGTATTATTTCATTACAGTTTTTGTCTATATTTCTTTGAAGACAGGCTTTTATCCTTTAATGTCTGTTCAAGTATTTTATCCTTTTCTTCCCATTGTCTTGTGTTGTGCTGCTGTTGTTATTTGTATGAGGTCTTGCTGTATCCTGATATAAGTGTTTATTGACATTTACATGGCTATGGCTCTAATTTTTTTTTCATTTTTGTTGTTTTAGCACATATCAGAAATGCAAAAGTTATTTGGGACTTGTATTTAAAAATGGATATAGACTTATTCTTTAAGTGTTGAGAAACATATGTAAACACTGCTGCTTAGTATTTGATATAGAATAGCACAAAACTTACAAAGACTATAAGGTAGCAAATAATTAGATGAAACATAATCTTATAATTACATTGTGAAAAACAGTGATTTTTGTATTTTCATGTAGTATATATGTTCTTTCATGAAAAAGAACATAGTAAGAAATATTTTCCCTGCTTAGATTTATGTCTCATTTACGGCATTTTAAGGTAATTGCATGTTACACAGAGTGAATTTTTTCCAAAACTGTGTGGTTACCTTTAATGTAAATTTGAATTGCTTAAATTTGGAATTAAACAACACAAAAGAAATGACATATTTTCATTTTTAAGTATATCATAGTGTTAAAAAGACATCATAGAATATCATAGTGTTAAAAAGACATCAACACCCATATAACTTCAAAGCTTATGACATGGTGAATTTCAAACTGTTTATTATTTTTCTCCTTGGATCTGCCACATTATCGGGCAAACAGAACCTTTGTTGAGATTTGTTCTGAGTTACACAGGTTTGAAATGATGCAAGATGTCTTGGAGAAAATTCTACAGCCTTCTTACTGGACCAAACTTCTTCAAGCTCCAAAACTTTTTAATTTAGTTATTTAAGTGGAACCTTTCTTAATATGTTACATGTTTCCCTGCCTTTTTAAACTGAGTAGACTAAAACACACTTACAATTTTCGTACTAAGACATATCTTTACAAACTGTGTTTTTTTTTTTTCTTTCTTTCACAGTGCTATATGTGACTCCTTTCTGACTCACAGGTGGCCTGGCATATTAGACAGAAACTGGATTAGTTGTCTCAATCCTAGTCCCACTTCTGTTACTGACACATTTTATGAATTCAATGGTCATTTAAACTCCATGATCCTCACTTTCTTAATAATGTAAATTAATGGGTAGGGCTACCAGAATGTCTTTAAGGCTCCCACTGACTCGGCGATCCATTCTACTTATTCAATGAAACTGTAAAATTTTGCAAATATCATATTCCAATAAGTGGATCTCTCCTGTGTGTGTATATGTGTGTCTGACAAAATTTATCACAGATTGCCTCCTAAATTAAGTTCTTCATCATGTAGAATTGATTTTTGGAAGCAAAAGTATGTAAAGACCCAATTTCCCTTTTCTCTTATAGATAACTGATTGTCCCAGCAACCTTATTGACTACTGTATCTTTTGCTAACTTATCTGTAATGACAGACGATATAAATTGTTTTCATATATGCTTATTAGTATGCACACACACACATATATGAATTTATACACATTTATATATATGAATCAGAATCCACTTGACTAGCTATCATCAAATGAGCAGAACAGTGAGCAATGAGAAATGAGTTAAAGGAATTGGCAACTGTTTATTTTATTGATCATGGTTAACTGTTTTCTAAGGAGTGAGACCCAAGTTCTTTATAGAATGTGAAATTCCCATGGGATTACATAATGCCAAAAGAAGCTTATTGCAGTTGGTCGAATTTTATCTTATCAGCATCAGCAGTGTATAAGAATGACTTTCAATAGCCTTGGCAAAGTGTAGAATTATTCTCTTTTCTTTTTGTTTTATGTCAATTTCATGGCTATGAGATGGTATCTGAATATAGTTTGTTTTTTTAGCATTTCCTGAATACTAATAGGCTTGAACATCTTTCATTTATTCATAAGCAATACATATCTGTTTTTCTATGAAATTACATTTCTTTTGTCTATTTTCTCCATCAGTTGTCTTTATTTTTGTATTGATTCATTGAGGTTCTTGGTATATTCTAGATTATAATACTAGAATTATAGGATTCTAATTAAAATGAAATGAAAATATTTTCTCCATATTGTTATTTAACTTCTTACTCTATGGTATTATTGATGAACCAATATTCTTAATTTTAATGTGGATGAATGTGTCAATACATCCTTTTACATCAATGTCTCTTCATTTTACCTATCCTAATGCATTTTCTTAATTCTATAATTTTGTAATAAATGTCCATCTTTACACAGGCAACTTCATCTTCTTTCTCTGGCATATTGTGGCTGTTTAGGGCCCTTTTTTTCTCATACATTGTGAAGAATCAGCTTTTTACATTTATTTTTAAAATTTATTGAGATTTTATTGGGATTTTATTGAATCTATAAATCTATCACATATGTTGAAACATTGATTGTCTCTAGTACACAGAACCCTAAATTCTTTCTAAAGTATCTTATTAAGCCAAATAATTTTTGTAGATTATTTTAGTCTTTCAGTTTGTACAATATATTTACTTACATGACATGATTTTCTTCGTTTATAATCTTTATGACGTTCATATGTTTTTCTTGTCTTCCTGCATTAGCTACAATTTCAAGTATAGTATCGAACAGAAATGTTGATTGTGGGAATCCTTGTCCTGTTTCTTATCTTAAAGAGAATATTCTAGATTTCACAATAACATATGACTTATGTTGTTTGTTTTAGATCATTTATCACTTTTATCATATTAATTAGGCAAGCAGAAAGACATTTACTATTTCTCACCAACGCATCAACTTTACCAGATGCCTGCACAGTATTTTCTCATTGTATTTTCACATCCATTCTGAAAGCTTAGTATCTCTAACCATTTTCAGAAACTGAAATTGAAAAGCTCCATAGTTGTTCTAGTGACAGCTAGTGGCCAACCTAGAATCCAAACTCATATTTTGACCCACATTTTTCTCTCAGTATAATATAGCTGTTCTTGTTCCTAATATTGAACTACTTGCCATAGTGGACTGACCAGGGGAGCAGACACCTGGGCTATAACTTTCTGAGACGGTAATTAAGTCCACTGTATTCACTTCATTATCCCTAATGGCTAGTACTGGGCTTAATCCTTGGAAGGTGCTCAGCCAATATTTTGAGTGTTTGATGGGAGGGATTCACTATTACATATTGCGATGTCCTTCCTATGACTCTTACTCAGAATTATTTGGCCTGACTGACAGTCTTGACTAATAATTTACTTATAGTCAATGACTAATATTCTAGGACTCAATTCTTTGTGAATATCTCTAGGTGCTCACCATGTTATTTAGTGCCATGGTTTGACTATCTGTAGCCACTGATGGCATTTTCTACATCCAGGAGGGCAGGTCATCTGGCACTGATGAGTTGAAACTGGTTTGAGCTCTGCTTCCAGGACATGAGTTATTTGACAATCAAATGAAAATAGTCCTGAGATTAAAAACCTATTACAGGGGAGAGTGTAAACCTGCTGGTGCATCAACCCTGTCGTGGTCATAATAGTGATACAGTGGGAGAGATTAAGTTTCTACAGTTCCTTTTATAATTATATGTTTATCATTTATCAGAAGCTGATTCCCAACCATACTGTCTCATTTTTCTTGGTGCAGCATCATGATTGTCTAGAAAGTCAAGGGGACTTATGCCTTACAGTTTTCCTTTGGTTAAACTTACTTCATCAGTGGGAGAACACTGCTCTTTCCAAATAGCCACCTTTCTGTTTGATCTGTCTAGCATCTTGTGAGATCCACATTGTTACTCCTAAATATGGTAAAGACTAAGATATGTAGAAAATGTTGAGACTTCATGTACATGCTATCCCCACGATGATGTGCTAGAATTCTTACCAATGTTATAACAGGCAGCCCTACCATCTGCTTGGCTAGACCAGGGAATGAATCAATAATCCAGCTGACTCCATTAGACTTTCTATCGCTACTCCCTCCATCCAGAGAGAAAAAAATGCACGTAGTCTGTAGGAGATCTGTTTACTCCCAGACCAGATTCTATCTTTTTATTCATTTCTCCAGATAATTTGTTATGGTCTCTCAATAATAAAACTGTTTGTCTCTTCATTGAAAAAGATCTTTGCATATAAATGTGTCTCTGAAAATTAAAATAATGGCTCAGTTGGATGGAGAGAATGTTGAAAACATCTTGGAATCCACTGTTGTCAGCAGAGTGGAACCATCCAATATGCGTTTATGGTACCTGATTCATGCCCTGGGGACATCACAGAGCTGCTTTCTCTGATCAGAGCTCTTGCAGTGATACTGAAAAATTAATTGAATTTTCAAGAATGTCAGCTTTAGCTACTGCAGTTGATGTTTCAATAGTTGAGGAGATTTATTAAAAATATACTGCCACCTACTGTACTGTTTGTCTGAGACAGGGTTCATGTCATGAAATCTAATTAAACAGGGTTAATTTGGGGGCTGATTAGCTATTGTTTCTGTTAAGATGTGCTAATTTGCATAGTGTATTTGTTTACTTATGTATGTATCATCTGTTTTCCTCTAGGAAAAGAAGAATATATTGCCACATTCAAGGGATCTGAATACTTCTGCTACGACTTGTCTCAAAACCCCATTCAAAGCAGCAGTGATGAAATAACTCTGTCCTTTAAAACACTTCAGAGGAATGGACTGATGCTTCACACTGGGAAATCGGCTGATTATGTCAATCTTGCCCTGAAAAATGGAGCTGTCTCTCTGGTCATTAATTTGGGATCAGGGGCCTTTGAAGCACTAGTGGAGCCTGTGAATGGAAAGTTTAATGATAATGCCTGGCATGATGTGAAAGTCACCAGGAATCTGCGTCAGGTAACAGCGCAGTGGATAAGAGAGTAACTGGCTTTGTTTCTCGCTACAGCTGTTTGTGTGGTACTTGGAAACTCTAACAACATGATACAGGGCTCCTCAGAGTCACTTGCAAATTAGCGTTTTCTTCTTCTGAGATGAATCTTCCTGCCATACTTGAGCAGGGGCATATCTAGAAAGTTCTGGGGGCCCAAAGTCCATTTTGATACAGGGACCTATGAAAATTTCTAAGAGGGCTGCAAGGATATCCCTGAGACCTGCCCTTCCTGTGATGTGTGTGATTTTGTTGTGTTTTTGGTTTTTTGTTTGTTTGATTTTAAATTGTAGTTTTCATGGTGATCATTTGGAAGCATGCACATTGGGGTCATTAAATCACAGTTCCTTTTTTGTAGTAAAAAAAAAATAGTGTCTGTGATTTGGGATTGTATCAATCCCTATTCCCTCCTCCTCCCACCCCCAAAATGGGGACAAGAAAAGTCCCTGAGGGGAAAAATGACTTTGGGGGCTTACATATTTCCTGAAGGGTCTGTTTTTAAAGGTGTTTTTATTTTTAGCATAGATACTTTAAGTTAAACCCCAAATGACTCTGAAAAGGCCAGTTCACCCTCCAGGTGCCCGTTTCTACTTGCTCGTATTTAAAAAAAAATCTTTCAAGATGCTATATACTAGGAAAATATCAACTATTTACTAAATCTATGGGTCCACGTATACTGTATGTTTTTAATGGAGACGTATGATTACAGTATATATACGGATGAAAATGAATAGATTGTCCTTTTATATTGAACATTACAAGTTTTGGGTATTATGTGAAACTTTACATTACAATGTATCATTTTGTTAAGTGTTGACAGTGACTAATTTTTTTGCCGTACATGCTGATCTCAAACTAATATCCTTAACATATTTGTTGTTTCTCTGAACAGTTGCAGAATGACCGGACTGTCTCTGGTTTTCCTTTACCAAAACAGCCCTTTCTTTCAGAGCTGTTAACTGTCTAACCTTTTCTTTCCCGCTTCTGAAAAGTTTAAACTATCAGAGCTAGAGAAACAAAACGGAGGTTTAGGAGTTTAGATTTAGTCTAGCTAAGGCAGACAAGTAAAACTGAAAGATTCTTGAGAACCCCAGACCTTCCAGGCACTTCCTTGACGTGGGAGGGGCCCTGCATGCTTCCAGCTGCCTTGGGAGAGGGTTGGCCACCATCAGCATAGCTGTAGACCGTGGGTTTCCTGTAAGTCTGTCTCTTTGGTTTTCCTTTTTTATTTTTTTCTCTCTGATATGCACCAAGAGACCGGAGGCTCATTTGAGAGAAGCACAGAAGGAAGGGTGGGGGCTTGAGGAGTCCACTTTCTAGATTTGCCTTTGCTCAGGTTACAAACCAAACTGCGAATTGGTAGCTCAAAGGAAACTGCAGTTATACAGCCGGGGTGCATGTGCAGCAGGGCAGATTAAACACAAATCCATTCTACTCATTCTGTGTGTCAGGATCTTTGCTTTGTTTCATTGCAGTAAACTGTGACCCTAAAGTCCATCAATATGACCGAAGGAAGTTTTGAAGTTGAGGAGGAGTCCTTGTATGCTGTAAAATGGAGTAGCAGGGCAATGCCAACTGATT
This sequence comes from Alouatta palliata, assembly GCA_004027835.1. Classification (NCBI taxonomy): domain Eukaryota; kingdom Metazoa; phylum Chordata; class Mammalia; order Primates; family Atelidae; genus Alouatta; species Alouatta palliata. The sequence goes on along the minus strand of PVKV010003883.1, from coordinate 31,299 downwards.
CCTACTAATTTCCTGGGATTTGGGTGGGCCAGGGTGGAGGAGGGGTCAAGTATGGGCATAGGGCTGCAATGGTCAGCTGAAAAGCTTTAGGCCTTTGAATCCCTTTTAGACTTTTCCAGTGTCTCTCAGATGTACTCAGGAAGACAAAGGGAACATTGCCATGTGTCTGTTTCTGTCTAGTAGCAAGCTATGAACAATAATGGCAGGAAAAATATTACCTCTGTGGGAGGCCTACTTGTTAGTCTGCTTTTTTCTTGTAAAATTTTTTTGCCCTTTTTCTATGTTACTAACATGCTTAATAACTAACATGTCATTCATGGAATGTTTCATTCTACTAACCGTTACCTGAATCAAAAAATGTACTAACATGGTAGAGACCATCATATTTTTTAAGTAACGATCGTTATTCTGTTCACAGTTTTTAATTTCCTTTCTCCCCCCTTCTCCACAAAGCACTCAGGCATTGGACACGCTATGGTAAACAAACTACATTGTTCGGTAGATATCATTCTAATTGTTTCTTATTTTGGGTTTGCCGTGTGTTTTCTTTCTTTCTTTTAACTGTAGACATCATTAACAAAAGAGGAACTGCGGTTGGTACTCTTCTGCTTACTTTGACCTCCTTCTTTTCATCTGTTGTTGACCTTCTTATTTTTTACCTGTTCCTGTCAACTTCTGTTTTCCAACTCACCTGTAGGGGCATCGTTAACGTTTCGAACGTTTTGCATCCAGCTGTGGTTAACACGGGATAAGACAAAATGGTGGCTGGCCCGAGTGACCGCAGGCTCAGCCAGTCTCTAACCATTCATGATGCATGGCATGGAAACTTGATTTGGGAATGCTGGAGATGCCACACCCACTCATCTTTACGTCATCACAAAGCAATTGTTTTTATTTGTTTCCTTTGGTTCTCCCTGTTTTCTTTCTTTCCTTTTCTGAACTGTACTGTACCTCCTGCATGTGCACATCGGCGTGTGCGGCTTCTACCGGTTGTTTTGCCTTTTCTCCCCCTTTGGCATGGACTTAGGCACTTGCATGCTGAACAATTGCTGCTCAATAGTGCCAGTAGTGATGTTGCTGGAAATAGCTTGAGCCTTTTATGTTAACAAGGTGCACGTTGTGATTAGTGAATAACAGACAACTAAACTTTACTAATATGTACACCAGCAAAACTAACCTAGGAAGCATTTTACTAACACCATTTTTGTGTCTGCTCAATAACTTTTGAGTTGCAGTAGGGATGATGCTGACACTAGTTCAATAATCAGTTAACTCTCTAACTAGTTTAGATCTCGTAGGGCTAGTTGAATAGAATCTAAGAATAAACCTCAAACAGACATGAAAATGGGTTCCGTCATAGGTCTAAAAGCAAAAACCAAACAGAAAAAAAAAAAAAAAGCAAAACAAAAAAATAAATAAATAAAACAAAAACAAAACACAAAACAGGCATATCCCAGGATTACAGTATCTAGGTCTGAGTATAGCGTGTCCTTTCCCTGTGCTTTGTTATCTAGGTGACAATTTCAGTGGATGGGATTCTTACTACAACGGGCTACACGCAAGAAGATTATACCATGCTGGGGTCTGATGACTTTTTCTATGTTGGAGGCAGTCCCAGCACAGCCGACCTTCCAGGGTCACCAGTCAGTAACAACTTTATGGGCTGTCTCAAAGAGGTAAATATCCTTGTCATCAGAATCATTCCTAATTCATGATCTCATCATTTCAGATCCAGACTGAAAGCACCTTTGCTGAAGACCTGATGTTTCCAGAGTCAAATGGCACAGCTTTAAATTCAATATTCTACTGTTGTTTATGTAGGATTGGGGGTGGGGAGACAGCTCGTAGATCATTATGAAGGAATTAGGTTCCTTTCTTTACTAGTCTGTAAGTAATTTACTTTTAAGATTTGTGTGAACAGTTGATATTAGCTATAAAAGAAAGTCAAACAAAAAGAGGTATTGGGTCTAAAGTTAAGATAAATGATTTACTTGCTTATTTCTACCTAAATGCCATAGTTGTTTTATATACAGTGATTACTTTTTGGAGTATTAAGGGAAAAAATAAGAAAAATTTAAGCTATAGGCGAAGGAACGGCTATGTAATTCAAAACAAAAGAAAAACGAAATAAGTCTGTTGAATGAAATAATTTTGTTCCTGCATTTTCAACATGTTCTGGAGTAAGTAAAACTGTTTCATTTGTCATCTGGTGAGTTTACTTGATATTTTTCTGAGCAAAATCATCAAACTAAATGTTATCAATAATTTCATTCCTCATTCTCAACTGTAATTGTCTACTGAAACTTTGCATAAAATTGGAATTTATTGGAGTTTAGGGAGAGAAAGATCAAGAAGTTCCTGAATTTCAATTTTTAATGAATATTATCCATAAAAGCTGCCTTTAAAAAAATTCATTCAGACTCAATCTAATTTTCTGTAGCTACTGGAACCAGCGGTTCCTCTTACATTGTATGGCTACAATTTAATGGTACATATTTCTAAAATTCAAAGTTAAATAACTTTGAATTCACTAACAGCCATAGATGTTGTTGGTAAGCAGTGATGTACTTTGATTTATTCCAAAGCAAATAATTTAATCATATAAACTTGATTCAGGTAAGCGTTAGGGAAAAATGTACTACTGAATTATCCTTCCCTATCTTCGCTTTACATGAACATACCGGTTGATTCATTGGCCAGTTGTGGATGTACATAGAATAGTTCTAAGGGAGATTTAAAAATGCAATAGTTTTAACATAAGAAGGTGCAGTTCTGAAAGGTCAAACCTTGCCTTTGTCGTAGGAGTGATACTTTGCCTTTTGGAAAGTTACTTTTGCTGGTTGCAAATATGTAGTATGATCCAGCTCTGTAGTGGATAATAATCTAATAGTAATATTCTTATAGTACAAATATTTTCAGAGCTGTTATTCTGTGCGATTCTAAGAGCTTTACAGGAATCCTCACAATATAGGCATTTTATTATCTGCATGTTTCAGACAACAAAACTGGAGTTTGAAGCAGGTAAGTTTCTTGAGGACAGTGACACAATTAACAAGCATTAAAGTCTAAAGGTTAATCAAGGAAGTCTGAAGTCTGATTTCAGTGTCTTGTGCTCTTAACTACCATAGTTAAGAGTTCTGTTGTAAGAGAAATGATTGTTAAGGTTCCTAAAAGATTGTACAAACTCTCAAATTTGTTATAATCTAAAACAATATTTATGAATGTATAATAGACTGTGAGGAATGAAGTATTAAATTGTTTAACACCGTTATTGGATTTCAAAAGAGGGTGAAATGAGTAGAGTCCTAGAAGACAGGAAGAGAAACACAGAAGAGTCAGACAGAATGTGAGCATCTCAAACAGTGACCAATTTAGACATGCAGGGATATAGAAAGCGTATCAGGTATGGTAAAAGAATGATTCAATTTTATTAGAAGATTTCTGAAAGTCCATTCTAGGGAGGGAAAGAGGAGGGCAGAGCCACACCCCCGGTCACCATACCAACCTCCTCATTTTCACTGTGAACCAGGCCAACTATATTCAGTCCCTACGTCCTGCTTTATATAATGAAGGATAATCCTGCTTAGGTTGGAAAAAGGAAGGGGAATCGAGGGATCTCTAGCAGAAATGGGAATCTAACTAAAGAATTCTTTTGGGCATCCTGCAAAAAAAGAAAATGATGAGGATTTCTGCAGTGAATCCCTGAGTTCAACTAAGATACATAATCTTCTGATAATTCTGCATAAATGAGGGAGTTTTTTGTGTGTATAAAACTGCAGTTAATGGTCTTAATCTGGAATAACAGTTTTAAATTAAACTGTGCTTCAGATTGATATCTCTAATGCTTATTTATGAATCCATACACCTTAGTATTCAAATTAATCTTTTAACCACAGTACCAAAAAAATAAGTCAGGTGGTCTTCCAAGTGACATGTTAGTTCACAGCTGGTAAGTTCATGAAAGGAATATGCACTCATGCTGTTGTCACTATAGGGTCTGGATACAATTCACACTTCTTTATTGATTGGACACTTTTCACCTCTGTCTTCCACATCTGGTGTATGTGTTTGAAGAAACGTGGTCAGTTTTTTCTTGACTTGTGTAATCTTTTTCATTGTATTTCTTCGGACACACTATATCCTTGGAAGAATATAGGCCCAATTAGTCTACAAAGCAAAACATACATCACATGGAAAAGCTTTTTATTTTTTTATTTTTGATAGATGGAGTCTTGCTCTGTTGCCCAGGCTGGAGGGCAGTGTCACAGTCTCGGCTCACTGCAATCTCTGCCTCCCGGGTTCAAGTGATTCTCCTGCCTCAGCTTCCCAAGTAGCTGGGATTCCAGGAGCACACCAGTACAACCAGCGAATTTTTGTATTTCTAGTAGTGTCAGGATTTCTCTATATGTTGGGCAGGCTAGTCTCGAACTCCTAAACGCAAGTGATCTGCCCGCTTAGGCCTCCCAGAGTTCTGGGTGTGGTGGGTCATGCCTGTAATCCCAGCACTTTGGAGGGCTTTGTAATTGTTTGTAATTTCCATCTGTGTCTGAACCAGTATCTGTTTAGAAGGCACTGCTTTTCTTACTTCTGAAATGAAATAGTGACAAAGTATCATGGATTTTGCACTAAATCATCTTATTTCAAATAGGTCAGTTTTGTGGAGTTACTGAAAAGAGAGGGATATACCCATGTTCATTCTCACAGAATCTCTCTTAACTGTAAAGTCTGCGTAAATTTTTCTGAATTCTAGCTTGGACTTCCTGGCCTATAGCACACTGCATGTGTAAACCCTTAATTATGACTTCATGTATTGGCTCATAACATTTTTATTTTCAGTCTAATATGTAACCATCTTAGCACAACCAATCTTGAAGGAGATTTTAATAACATCTTGTCTGAAGTCATGGCAGAAATTTTGGAGTGTTAGAATGGAAAGGACCCTGGAAATCATTTTCTAAGTTCAACTTCCTTCTTTTGGGGAAACAGACCTAGAGAAGTTACCTGACCAAGAGTAATGAGGAGGTCCAGCAGGATTAAAATACAGAACCCTATCAAGGGAAATATAATATTTAAATGGTCAGCTCTATTTCATTGTAAGCAATGGCACTCAAAGTATAAAAATACCACTCTCACAAAATTCACACATTTATTCTTTAAAGATTAAAGAAAAAAAGGAAATTATTCCATGTATTGAAACAACCTATAATCACATATTTATCAGAAGCAACTTAGGTCTTTCTCTACATGGCGTTTAATAATGTCTCTTTGAAATGAGATTTGCTTGCATGCAGAGTAACTGACCCTCAATAGGGAAGTTACTTTTGTGTATGTGATTATCAAATTTCAAAGTAAAATAAGATTAGTTCAAAATAATTTGGTAAAACCTAAACTGAACTTCATATGCTGCTTTGTTTAAAATCACAAGAATATTGAATGGCCAGGGATTCAAATAGAGATCAAAGTAGGTTTTAAAAAATAATTTATATTTTCATCACAAGTAAATCAAAAAGTCTGGGAAAATGTGTGAACTCACTGAAAAATGACTCACAGGTTTAAATTTGAAAAAAAAAAAAAGAAAAATTGTAAATAATAAATTGCCGTTATAGACAGTTCATACCTATGAAATTCTTAGAGGATAATAGGTCTTTAAAAAATTCTTTTTTAAATCTGATTTTTGCAAAAGCAACACTGTGTTTTGACAGAAATACTTGTTTATATTCTCACATTTTTATAACACTGAGTAAAAGCTGAAATATATGTTGCTTAAGAATTTTTGATCATTTTATACTTAATTAAATTTTCTAACAAGCAGTTTTTAGTGACTGCTACAAAAGGAAAGCTGGTAGGAAAACTTTGCAGAAGGAGAAATCATGGTGTCTGAAATGCTCAGACTCCATTTAAGAACATCTTGCCCATTTACCTTAGACCACTTGGAAAGCATTTTCCTGTAGAAAATTCTCACAGTTAATTCCTCAGGTGCTCACTAGATATATTTTAAGAATCTTTAAAGATAGATGAAAGTCTCACTAGTACGTGTTTATATCCCAACATTTTCATCAGAAGTGTTTCTGTAGTCATTGGCCTCTCAGGAAGGGTCATGGTGCTTCCTCATTAATCTCCCCTCAGAACCCACTCCTGCGATTATTATGCATTTCCTGGTCTCTTTCTGCCCCGCCAAATGGTCTGAAACACCTGTTTCCCTCCTGCAGAGTGAACATTATTTAACATAGTTTGTTAGTAAGGAAATGAAACTAAAGAGGTAGGAAAGGACTGTGTTGAATAAAATGATCTAGAATCCTTTATCTGAAGTTTGTGTTTAGTCATATGTACCGGCTGGAAGTTTTACAATCACACTGCCTGTGTCAAGTAACTTAGAATACTGCCGATAAAATTGCTGGGATTAAGCCTAAAGAAGTATTCTTGAGAGAGAGAGAAAAAAAAATGAGTAAAATGCTGAGGGGAATTAAGTCCCTACTGAAAATTTCATCAAACTAATTAGATTGGCTCTGCCTCTAATTACACTTAGAAACATTTATTACCACAAATCTGAAAGATGCTTTTGAGTTAGATGAGGTTTGGAAAATACCCTATCTCATGTAAGCATTTTCCCTCACTGTGGAAAAATATGGTAGATTCCTAAATGAAATCTGTGTGGTCTCCCCTGCCATATGAAGTGCTCGCATCACAGTGTACCAGCACCAGTGCTGGGAAAGAGATGAAATATATCCTTCCTGCAAATGCTACTTAATCCCTATCTTTCTCCTTTTGGACAACAGAGAATTTTAGAAAGTTTTGAAGCCTTTTCAATTTATGCCCTTCTGTGGTTAACCATGCCCATCAAATTTGGGTCCTCAAGTGTCTTTCTTTTCCTTATTTCCCTCTTTGCTCAGAGAGGAATAGAGTATCTGTCATTTACATATAAGAACAAAAGCTCATGGTGGAATTTGCATTGTGGGTTATTTTTCCAGTTATGAAATAAAAGGCTTTGGGACCTGGTGGATAAATTAATCTAGCAGGAACTTTGAGGAAAGAGAGATCTTCAGTGACATCTGGAAATCATGCCAGGTGAGAGAAGAGAGACAACTTTAGTTGGTAGAGAACTCCTCATATGGACCCCTAAGTCATGATTAAACAATTTATCCACAGGTTTTCATTTCCTCTAGACTTTTCCTTGCTGCAGTCCCTGACTTACTGCCTCTATTCTCTTATGATTTTGTCATGGTCCATATGCCAGTTGGTAGCATTTTACAATTTATTTACATTGACCTTCCCACATGCCTCATCCTTCACTCTTCAGGGAAGAATGTTGCTTTTTGCTTTCCCACTTCACTTTTTCCTAAACATTTTCCATACAGATCCACATATTTTTATTTACCACATCATAATATAACTATGGATAATACTACCTTGATGGTATGTGGTGATACGTCTTTACTTGTATGAATCATTTTAAGATAGGTTTTGCTAATGCTCACAGGATTAATAGTCTATAAGAAAATACAAATGAATTCCTTTAACTCAACAACTCCTGCATTGACCGGGCTGATACGCAGCAGATGCTCAATTTTTGACCAGTGGACTGACTGTGGCTACAGGCTAACTTTCATATGAAAAGTGTTTCCTGTAGGCTCAGTATGTGCTATACAGTATGTCATTTTGTTGTGTCAGCTGGAATGGGCTGACTCACAGAATAGCCATTTTCTAATAATAACAATAGTGTATATTTGGTCCAAGTGCTCTAGCTATTCTGTTCTGTATAGCCTAGTGAGCACTACAGATGATGGCTTGGGGCTGAATGATGATTTTCTAGCTGCTCTGTCTTGCCTTCCTAGAGGCAGGGCCTTGTTTTGGTGACTCAGAGAAAGTCTGATTTAGCCCATTTAGAATAGGCAAATGGGCTTAGTGTTTTCTGCAGAAGTTGAGGTATAGAAAGAACATTTTTTTTCTACCTGATTTAAAACATGGAAGATGATAGTTTTGCTTTTAAAACTTCAGCAAGAAAACTAGATGGTGTTTGTGGAAATGTCAAAGGCTTTGACAAATTCCTATGTGTCATTATCCTGATTTATTATAGGCCCAGCCTAGTTTCTTCTAGATCTTGGAAATATTGAAATGTATTTCAATCCTTCGACTGTAATAGTGTCAGCACTTAAATGCAAACAGAGGTCGATTACCCTTGCCTCCTTTCAAGTGTAGAATAGCAGACTGCAGAAATCCTCCTGTCCTTTTAAAAGTCTTCCCAAGAACCCACACAGGGTAATAATAATCATTCCCATATGCAAATGAGGCCTCTTGAGACCTCGGCAGAACACGTCACTGTGAGTGCCATCCCTGCGCTGACACTCCTGCTAGTAGAGCACCTTACCTGCATCAGAGTGTTGGAGCAAACCCCCGTGACGTAAATGCTATAGTCCTTCAGTGTGCCTATGATTGTACTAGGCATCTACAAATGGACGTGAAAAGTAGGAGCTATTGCTCAAGGGTCAAGGGAGTCAGCATATTCCAGAGCAATAATAATAATAATAATATATTAAGCATTTTTTTATTTCTCATAAAATTTCTGCAACATCCAGTGAGTTACTCAACAGGCATGTGGCTGGGAGCATTAGGAACACAATAAAACAACTTTTCCAAAACAAATCCATGAAACTGTGGGAAATAATTTGATATTTGGTGTTTTATACCTATCAGCAAGGGAGTAATAGAAGGAAAAAGTAAGTTTTTGGTGGATTTTTGGTATTTTGTCTTTACTACTCCTGTTTTGAATACATTATAATTATTATATTGCAGAGAGGGATGCACCACCAGTTTTTCAGTGCTTCTTAACTGCAAAGGTATCTAAGCATTAAAATAGGCACATATGAATATGATCCCTGTTTGACAAATGAAGACATGGAGACAGGAGAAGTAACTGATTTAGGGGGAAATAATTAGTAAGCATACAAAGCCAAGCTCCCACCCAAATAATCTGACAGCAGAATTTTTGCCTCTAACTGCCATTCTGTGTTGCTCCCCATGTCATATTATAAACTCACTTTGCTTCTCTTATTCTCAGTATTTTTGTAAAGATCAAATTAGATGAAATGAGCTTCGTAGGAAACTTTATGGGAAAGAAAACAGAAAAAGGCAGCCTAGATTGCTGGGATGTCAGAGAAGGGAAGATCTGAAGGGGAGGAGAAGCAGCAGGAAATATTTCTCAGATACCCAGTTAGTTATATATGAGCTTTCAGTGGAACCTCTCCCACTCCCCAGGTCTAATTTGTCTGGAGCCGTTACCTCGGTGAGCTTCTTCCCTACTCTGGCAGCCTGCACACTTTTACTCCTCTAAAGGCAAACTAAGATAATAATGTTTGCTGTTATTTTCTATACTGTGTAGCCAACCATACAAACAAGAATGCACAGAAAACACATTTGGAAGTACTTTCTAGATTTTTATGAAGTATTGGCTCTATACATTGCTAGGGTAAGTTAACTTCGGTGCATTGCAGCCGTGGAGACAAGGGAAATAAGCAATTGGGGCAGAAACCAGGCACCTTGCCATAGACACTCCTCTTCGAGATTGGATTCAGGGAGTCCCATCTGCTCAGGTCCCCAAGGAATTGGAACCCAGCTCTTCAGTTCAGAAAGCATCTGGTGAGTTCTTCTCTGGAATTCAGCTTTTCAAACATAGCAACTTTCCTTCTAGGGGACCCACAGATTTTTATTTCCCGTCATTTTCAGCACATGCCCCATAGCCTGGAACGATATCAGTGGTTGGCATAATGAATTGTAGTGCTCTCAAATATCAAACCAGCATAGCATGGTCTGGCAGGGGGTTCAGTGACATTTTAATTCTGAGGACTTGATACATTTTATAGAATATGACATTTTTCAGCCCAGTAGAAAGCAGCAATGAACAATGTCTGAGACTGAACATTTTTTTAAATTTCAGCACCTACCAGAGCATCTTGTTTAAAGTGCTCCGTTTGCTTATGCATTAACACTTGCATGTGTGCATTAAGTTAATCAACATTAAAAATATCTAGTATGGACAGAGCGTGGTGGCTCACGCCTGTAATCCCAGCGCTGCCGACTGAAGCGGGTGGATACCTAAAGTCAGGAGTTCGACACCAGCCTGGCAAACATGGTGAAATCTCGTGTCTACTAAAAATACAAAAAATTAGCCAGATGGGCTCACTTGAACTCAGGAGGCAGAGGCTGCAATAAACTGAGATCATGCTACCACATTCCAGGGTGGACGATAGAGGGAAACTGTGTCTCACACACAAAAATTATATATGTGTGTGTATGTGTGTGTGTGTGTGTGTGTGTGTGTGTGTATGGCCATGTTCTAGTAATAACCATAGTGTATATTTGGGCTAAGTGCTCTGGCTATTCTGTTCTGTACAGATATATGTGTGTGTGTGCGTGTATATATATATGCATGCCAGGCTCTGTGTTAGACACTGGAGCACATAAATAAGATAATACACTTAGGAATCAGGAGAGAAAGTTGGACAAAGAAATTTGGAATTATAATACAAGCTTCTTAAGTGAGATATGAAAAATTCCTCTAACAATACAGCAGAAGCTCTAATTAACTTTGCAGAGGAAATTAGTAATAATTTCAAATAGAAGGTAATAAAGTAATCTGAGTTTGTCTCTCTTTGCTCAGCTATATACTGGGCTTAGGAAAGATAAAATAAGATAAAGGATCAGAAAACACATTGCAAAGAAAAAGAAAAAAGCTTCATATAAATGTAAGTTTGTTACTTTGAACTGTATTTTTTTAAAAATCTGAAAGTTATCCAAAACAAAATGAATATTTTGGAGTTTCTCTTAATTTCTATTATGAGATGATATACTCTTGTTTTTAGATCTTTGGATCAAAGTTTTTATGTTTGGAAGGAAATTATTTCTGTGCATGATAATTGGTATCTTTTTTTTTTCAGGAAAATCATCACTATTAAAACACATTTAAAACAAATTAATTACTTTAAAATGAAAATCTTACTCTTATCATTCAGAAGCATGTGATTTTGAATAACAGGAAAATGAGATTTTTATCTTTGTGGAGCAAATATTCTGTGCACAGAAAAATTGGTGACTGAGTGTTCAGTTAATTTCCTATACAGTAAATGACTATGGACTACGTACCAGGCTCTCTGTGGAGTCCTAGGGACATAAGATAATTAGGCTGACAGATGTCATTTAATCATGGTCATAATAAGTGAATTGCCCTTGAAATACAGACATATTTTTGTGAACCTAAGCTCACAATTTGTGTTTCTAAATTTGAATCAAATAGGAATAACAATTACTTGTTATAGATAACTCATCACATTAAATTAGTTAAGATGAATGGCTTTAGAATCAGGCAGTCCTGGATTCCAATCCTGGCTTCCTTAAACCTGGTAATTGTGTGACCTGAGATAAGTTAGTTGATGTTTCTATGCTTTAATTTCTTTCCCCTCTAAAGGATTAAGTGAAACTATGTAATTAAAGCTCTCAAAGTAGTGCCTGGTATATTGTAATATCCCAATCGAGTATAAACTTTATTAATACTCTATTAATATAGTGAGGATTAGCTACAACTGTGTTGACAACAGGAGCTGCTTGTGAACTTACGGCCTATGCAGTCATATGGGACCCCACACATAGAAGGGCCCTGCTCTTCATTATTAAATGAAGATATTAATCTTCTTATTGTCATCTTGAAATTCTTAATAACTTTTGAACAGGGGGCTTCTCATTTTCATTTTACAATGACCTCTGCAAATATGATACTTGTCCTGGTTACAGATGAATTTATGAGATTTTACACACATTGTCTCATTTTAAAAGTTGTTTAAGTGTCCTAAGAGCTTTGTGAGAAAATTGAATTAAGTTGGAGACCACAAATTATATATAATAGTATCAGAGCCACATCCCTAATATGTGAAAGAAATCAGAAGGAAACCTCTATTATTGACTCTAAGCCTAGTGTGCTTTTCCATTTTGCTATCCTAAATTATGACATACGCCATCTAACATATCAAAAATTGGTAAAGATAATTAAGAAACTTAAAGTTTTTAGAAAAATATGGAGTACATTGTTAAGGAACTGAATTGGAAATAGTTGCTTAATTTTTAAAGTTCAAATACAAGTAATTATTTTAGTCTTTAAGAATGTTATCATTGTCATCATCAGATTTCATTTCACATTACTTTTCAGAAGCAATTAGTCTTCCCTGCCTGTGTTCACTACCTGTAAACCAAGCAGAGTCTCAGATGTAAGTCGGAAATGTTTGTTTGTAAGAATAAATTGACCTTATTTGGTAACCTTTTCTTCCCTAAGGTCTCCAGGCGAAAAGGTGTGATCATCAAGGATTGAAACCAATCTTTACTTAACATTACCCTTAGTTATTATTTAATAATTATTTGATTTATTTATTAAACAACACATGTATGTAAAACCACATAGAAGATATAGGAACAATTTTTAACCAAGGATGTGCAACTAAAAACTATAGTTTTTACATAGTTTAAAAGGATATAAAGCCCATGAACAACTCATAGCATACCTAGAGATTTACTGAACAAGGTGTGGACTGTGAACCAGCAGCATGTGCATCACCTAGGAGCTTGTGAAAGATGAAAAGACTCATGTCCCTTCCCATGATCTACTGAAAAAGTCTACATTTCAATAAAATCCCTAAGTGATTTCACATGCATATTAAAGCTTGAGAATCACTGAGCTACAGCACGTCAACCACCATATTATATTGACATCATTGACAATATTGGTGCACAAGTATTTTATGTATCACTAAACACTGCCAATTAATCTAAATCGGGGTACACCTTAATTGCAATTCAAATCCAGATTTTAGAAATAATAAATGTAAAACTACAAATCTGTAGCTTAGTAGTGACTCTGAGGCTTACAGCTAGAGTCTCAGCATCTCAGTGTCAAGATCCCACAGAAGCTCTCATTTCCCTACAGGCCTCAGGTGGGCTTGGCCTTCTTTCTGGAGATGGAAGTCAGGATCTTCTCATCTGATTGCACTGACGCCAGATGAGCTATGAGGACCCTTGTAGGGATAACCCCCTAACAATCCAAATTAAGAGCAGCAGCTGCAGTCGTGGAATGACGTGTATTGACTATCCAAGTAATAAGCTTTTGATTCTGAAATAGTTGGACCTAAGCCCATGACCCTTAAAGTAAAAGGCTCATGTGTTTTAATAACAATTTAAAACTAGGTCTCCTATATTTTTATTTGGTTTTCAGAGCAAAATTCTTTCACTTGCCAAAATGCAGAAAATCACCATGTGCAGGTTTCCTTGGGTTAATTTTCATTACTGTATGGAAATATCTTTATGCTGACTTCTGTATATATTATTTATTTTTTAAGCCATGATTCATACAAGATTATTTTACTTTACCACAATTTGCTAACTTATGTATTTATTTCCATTTGACGACTTTTAACATAATGGCTTATGCCCTAAAGGAAGTAAACTTCCTTGAATATAAATTGGACAGTTGGGGATTTGCAGTATTAAGGAACCATTTAGGGATTGCTGCTTCTGCAACATGAATTTTGTGAAGAGCCCCTTAGAGGCACCCATGAAGTACAGCACCTCTCTAAACTGAAGCACACCTGGCTTGAAATTTTCTTGGTGACTAGATGAACAAAGGGATGCCTTTAACTGACACAAATGGAAACACCATTATTCCCAGAAGGCATGTGAGTTTATGCTTACATCATGTTTATAAAAAGACAACTTTGAAGTGAGGTGGCTGCAGGCTTTGCAGAGAAGGAGGTGTCCCAGACTCTCACATTTTCTTTAGGACATCAGAATTTTATGGCATTTTATGTCCTTTCACACTATCTTCTCCTAAGCCCAGTTTGTATTTAGAGGCTATTTGTTCCTGGAAATACATATTCAAACTAAATTAGGCTTCGTTAAATGACAATAACACTGAAAATATCACCACCACCCTTACCGTCCACCCAGAAAAATGCAACCTTTTTTTCACTTCATTTGCAATCTTAATAAAGTCTTTCCTTCTGTCTTTGAAATACACATAACAGGCAAAGCAATTAAATGTCAAGTGGAGTGCTTGCAAGTGTAGATTAGCCACAAAGGAAGAATTTTGCATTTATAGTAGTCTTTCTTTAAGTAGTACTTCTGATCTTCAAATTATAACTATCTCTTTTTTTTTCTATTCTAAAACTTTATTATTCTGTATTTTTCAATCTTACTGACAGGGAAGAACTGACTGGAAAATTAATGGGTGACTTGGGAAAAGGTAATTATGTTGTCTAGCCAAATGAATATACTCTTAATGTATGAAAGAAGTTGTATTTTATTATTATTATTATTATTATTATTATGGTAAGAACAGCTCACATAGGATCTACTTGCTTGCAAATTTTTAAATGTACAATACAGTATTGTTATGTATAGACACAATGTTATACATCAGATCTCTAGAATTTATTATTCTTGCATAATGAAATTTTATAATTATTGATTGACAGCTCCCCATTTCTCCCTTCCCATAGCCCCTGGCAACCACAATTCTATTATTTGCTTCTATGATGTAGACTGTTTTAGATACTTCTTATAAGCAGAATCATGCAGTATTTATACTTCTGTATCTGGCTTACTCACTTGGTGTAATGTTCTCAGGTTCATCCTTATTGACATATATTGCAGAATTTCCTTTTTTTCTTTTTTTTTTTTTTTTTTTTGAAATGGAGTCTTGCTTTGTTGGCCAGGCTGGAGTGCAGTGGCACAATCACAGCTCACTGCAACCTCCACCTCCTGGGTTTGGGCGATTCTCCTGCCTCATCGTCTTGGGTAGCTGGGATTATAGGTTCATGCCCTGATCCCTGGCTAATTTTTGTATTGTTTGGTAGAGATGGGGTTTTGCCATGTTGGCCAGGCTGGTCGTGAACTCCTGACTTCAAGCGATCTGCCTGCCTCGACCTCCCAAAGTGCTCAGATTATAGGCATGAGCCACCACTCTTGGCCGATTTTCTTCTTTTTTAAGGCTGAATAATATTCCCTTGTATGTATATACCACATTTTTAAAAATCCATTCATCCATCAGTGGACATTTAGGTTGTATGCTCATCTTGGCTATTGTGAAGAGTGCTACAGTGATCATAGGAGTACAAATATCTCTTAAAAATTCTGACTTCATTTCTTTTAGCTAAATATTCATAAGTGGGATTCCTACATCATATAGTAATTTTATTTTTATTTACTTGAGGAACTTCCATACGTTTTCTGGAGGAGCTGCACCATGTGCATCTTCACTAACAGTGTGCACAGGTTCCAGTTTATTCACATTCTCACCAACAGCTGTTGGTTTTTCTTTTTTGTCTTTTTTAATAGCCAGCTAACAGACATGAGGTGATATCTCATTGTAGTTTTAATTTGCATTTCTCTGGTGATTATTGATGTTGGGTATCTTTTTACACACTTGTTGGCCTTTTGTATTTCTTCTTTGAAGAAATGGTTACTCAAGTCCTTAGTTCATTTTTTATTTGGTTATTATTATTATTGCTATTGAGTTTCTGCTGGAGAATAGGGCAACCCTTCCAAATGTGTTTATTTATACAACAAGCCCTCGCTGAGTGGCAGCAGTATCTTAAGCCCTGACTAGATGCTGGATTTACAAAGATGGATAATTCACATTGCCTTGGCCAGATTCCAAAGACTTACAATGATGAAAATGAATTACAATGCCTTTAATTCAATAATAAAATGTATTCAGTGACCACAACAAAATTGGCACTGATCTAGTTGCTAAGTAAGGATAGAAACAGGAGAGATAAACACATAAACAACTAGATGTATCTGCTTTTCATCTCACCTTTGAATTATCTCTGTCATACATTTGTTACTACTATAATGTAATTTATGCTACGTTCTGTGGCAACGCAGTGTAGGGAGGGTGAGTGAGAAATATGATGGAAAAGGCTTTCCCAAGGAGGTTACGTCTGAGAAAAGTAGTATGGTGCTGAATGAAAAGTAGTATGTCGCCACGTGAACAAAGGTATGAGATAAGAGTTAAGACAGGAAAAGTTGACAAAAAGGTACAGGTATAAAATAATAAACGGTATTTTGGGGGTATATCTGGAGTTAGTGTAGCTGGAGAAAAGATGCTTGGGGAAAAGTGGTGAATATTGTGCTGGATGGAAATTTGGAAAAAAATGATGTTGAAATGGATAAAGTAATGACAGGATGTGACTGCTGCAAGAAAAGAATTGGATTTTACTCTGTAGGTCAATGCGTTAAACTTTTGTGCATAAGCATCATCTGAGAGCTTATTAAACTGCAGCTTTATGTCCCCCTCGCCTCTGATTCAACAGCGGACCTGCATTTTTAACAGCTGTAAGGTGATACAGAAGCAAATGATGTAAGTGAAACAACTTCACTGTAACCAAAGCTGCTATTTGTTATTTGCTGCCATGAAGACTTCTAGAAAGATCTGCATAGGATCAGCATTGTATAGGAATAAGGATGAAAAGAGCTTAAGCCTCCATGTAAATATACTAAAACAGATCAAGTGAGAGATATGGTGTAGAGATTCTTCAAAGGTAGAATCAAGATGACTTTGTACAGTTTTGGAGAAAAGAATAAAAAATACAAACACAAGCAAAATCTACGTATTTCTACCCAAACAAAGCAATCAAACCAGATTTTATGCTCCAGATTAAAGTGAAAAGGAGTAGGGAGCTTGAGTGGTGGCAGGCATAAAGGAACTAAGAAAACTGGCTTCAGGGGATGCAGTTTTTAATTGTTGAGACTGCACAGTTATCAAAGTTGACCAGTCTATGTGAAGTGTAACCCAATGCATTTTATTCAACCCCTGTGAGCACTAGGGTTTTCATCTTTCAAGTGAAAAAATTAAGCTTTGTATATTTTAAGGTCCCTCTCTAAAATAAGATTTATGTTCTGTGGTTATAAACCCAGACAACGTATTTTTATATAAAGCTGTCTTAATGTCCTTACTGAAAAGTCATCTGCCAAAGAGATCCCAACATGTCACACTAAGCGATATTAATTATTCTCAAAAGATAAGAGAGAGAAGAATTTTCTACCACTACCTTCTCTTTGATGAAAAGCAAAATAACAAAGAAAATCCCCTTCAAATTTACGAAGAAAGTGTGCTGAAACAGATTCCTATCTGCCTGCTTAGTTTTTCTTTCTAAGGAAGGAAGAAGGAAGGAAGCTTCCTTTTGATAATCATTTTTCTTGATGGGAAAAATGTACAAAATTCAAAAATAAGAGCAATTTTTGGAAAGCGAATGATAATTCAGGAGAAGAAATTCTGAACAGTGAAGAGATCTTTAAAGGTAAACAAAACTGAAACTTAAATATAGGAAATCTCTATGAAGCTTGAGAGAAAAAAATTAAACAGAAATGAAAGTTAGAAACAATTAACTTTAGGAGAATTTTTAGGGAAGCCAAAATCTTTTCTGAGGATGTATCAGGAAGAAGATCCTTACCCGCTTTTCTTCCATTTATCAGCCTGGATGGTCATATTTTTTGTTTGTTTTGGTCCTGATCCCATACACAATATAGTGCATGTGTGCTATCTGTATTTTCTATGCCACACAGTTGATGAATTTTCCAAATCTTATTGAAGTCCTATGGATTCCATTAAATCTTAGCCATTTAGATTTTCAATCTTTTGCATGAGGCCTTAAAATTTTAAAGAAAAAAAGTGATGGGATTATTTGATCTTATTTAAAATGAAGACATAACTGAAGGGACATGTTTTACCCTCACTTTTAATTATTCATAAAGTAGGTCTTATGATTCTTGGTCCAGATTCTTTATAACTCTCTCCATTAGCTTCTGTGTATTTCTTTCTGAGCTCCATGTAGCCAGTGAATACTGCAGTATCAAAGATGTGACAGTTCTGTTTGATAACAACACCCAGTTTGTGTCTGACTAACCCATGAAACAGAATTGCCTCAGAATAAGGAAGGAGCAGACCTATCTTATGCGATAGTAAATTTTAATGATACTTAAATATGCTTTAGTCTATGATGTGTATGGCAGACATGGCAAACACTGACTAAACTGAAATGTTTTTTAAATCCTTCAGGTCAACTCTACACAAGGTTAAGAAAGTCCACTTAAAACAGGTCTTAATGCACAACAGCACTGTGGGAAACACTTACAAATACATCAGGTTAATTTCTAATTTCAGATTCTTCTCACCATTCTATCTATCCATTGCTCGCCGAAGGTAAATATTTTGGACACTTTTGACCAACTGACTTTCTTATAATTACATTGTAGAAGTCAAAATCATAATTATTGAGAGTTATTTGAATAATCATTTGAGATAACTCAAATGAATGACATAATTCATCAGAATTTCTGTTGTTTTTGGTAGCATCCTGAAAAACAGGTATCTAGCATGCATGTCAAACCAAGTATCATACTATTTGAAGAAGAGATTCAAGAGTTAAATTCTCAAAATCCCCGTTTGGATATTTTGAAGACTGCCTTCGGTCTGATGAATGCTAAAACATATGGGATCTTCACAACACTCTGATTTAATGTCCTTTTTTTTTTGATAGGTAGTCATGTTTTCCATAAGCTTAAAATGTTAACACTAGAAAAAACATAAAGCAGTATATGTCATACTGTTTAGGGAAACAAACCCTGTAGTTACATAGGTGAAGAAATTAAGACACAGTGAGATTAAGTGACTTCTTCCAAATTATTTTATTTTTTGTCAAGATGTCTCATCAGTCAGGTATCCTTGATGAATTCAATAAGATCTTCAACTTAACAAAATGATAACCATATTGATAGAAGCATTTACAACATAACCCAATACTTCTTTTTTCATTTTTTTAAATTCACAGATAAACTTAGAATGTGAAACGCATTTTCCCATTGCTAGTTTTCTAAATGTCAGAATCCTTCATGTCATTTTCTCTTTTCTTATTCTTACCAGAGCTTTAATGATCTCATGATTCTACCAGCATATCTCAAATTAACCTTGACTTTCTTGTCTGTCATCATATAACTAAAAAGTTCTTCAAGTGGTTTTAGAGAAATGTCATTCTTTAGTTATTTCTCTAGAAACTTTACTTCTAAGTAAAGTCATGATCTGTTCCAGGGTCCTTAAGATAGGTCTTTTACATTTATTACTATTCCTTACCCCAAAAAAGCAAGTCTTGGCTGGGCACAGTAGCTCAGGCCTGTAATTCCAGCACTTTGGGAGTCTGAGACCAGGCGGATCACTTGAGGTCAGGAACTTGAAACCAGCCTGGTTTACGTGTTGAAACCCTGTCTCCACTAAAATACAAAAATTAGCCAGTGTGGTGTCATGTGCCTATAATCCCAGCTACTTGGGAAGCTGAGTCGGGAGAATCAGCTGAACCGGGAGGTGGAGGTTGCAGTGAGCCGAGATGGCCTGTGTGACAGAGTGAGAGTTCATCTCAAAAAAAAAAAAAAGAAAAAGGCAGTTTTTCTCTTTGAATTTTTTTTTTTTTCAAACATGACCAAACTTTACGAGTTATAATATATATCTATCCCTGGAAGGATGTAACTATAATTGTCATAGAACTCTAATTATTTAAGAAATTTTACTACATTATGTGCATTCTTATTCTTTGAGAAAATAGTAAGTTTACCTTAGGCTTTTATGTTTAGATTTTCAATGACATTCTGCATTTGAACAGCTTTTCTTGATTTTGGAGTCAGATATATCTCTTTAAAATATTATTTTTGTTCCTCATTTTATCTAGAACTCTGGGTAATTTAATATATAATTAATTTCTAATATTAGCAATCAATTTGCTTTTCACCATTTGGTTTTGTGTTCCCTATATTCTAATATGCCATTCTGCTTTCCTTCAATTATGTTATAGATAACAAATCCACCCCATCGACTGACAAAACAATTATTCAACCTTTGTACCTTGTTTAAAATGCATTAAATTTCTATCTGCAACTGAAATTATAATGCATATTTTAGCTTCTTATAGGAAACATCCAACCATTTCTGATGATTTCTTTTCATCAAGTGCAATGGCTTCAACCTCAATTAACCAGACAAATTTTCTGATCATGTATTCCTTATTCTGTTGAAGAAACTGTTACTTGGTTTCTGGGTTATTGACTTATACAATTTTCAGTGAAGCATGTTTCCCTTGAATTGTTTCTGTTTCTCAGTTCTCTTTATCTTAAAAGTCCTCTTTCATGCAATATGCATCATGTCTTTGGAAAAGCATTCCCAAGTGTATTTTCTTTATTATATCATAATCTTTAAGTCAAGAATATTTATTATGCATTTGGCATTGCTAGAGATACAAATTTTCTTCTAAAATAGTTGAGCATTGAACTGGGAAGTCAGATTTCTACAGGTAAACATATTTGTTTATTACTTCAATAAGCAGTGTCCACTTTCTAAAGGCACAATTTATTTGGAGCTGTGTGGCTTGCCAATTTTTATAAAGATTGTATTTTATAAGGTCTTCTTAGTGAGCTTGCAATCTAAGAATGTGGTCGTTTCTTACATGAAGTCTGTAGTAATACTGATTAGGATTTTATTTTGGTGTTACCTTGAGCAAATAAGTCACTTTCTCAGTCCCTCTGATTCCTCATCTGTAAGATAGAGACATAAAAGTATCTACAGATAGGGTTTTTGTGAGCATTAAATGAGGTAGTTGATGTATCTTCAAAAGAAATAGGAGACTTGGCTGGGTGCAGTGCCTCATGCCTGTAATCCTAGCACTTTAGGTGGCTGAGATGGGTGGATCACTTTAGGTCAGGAGTTCGAAACAAGCCTAGCCAACATGGTGAAACCCTGTCTCTACTAAAAGTACAAAAAAAAAAAAAAAAATGAGCCGGGTGTGGTGGTGGGCACCTGTAATCCCAGCTACTTGGGAGGCTGAGGCAGGATGATCTCTTGAACTCGGGAGGCAGAAGTTGCAGTGAGCCAAGGTCGCGTCATTGCACTCCAGCCTGAGTGACAGAGCAAGACTCCATCTCAACAAAAAATAATAATAATAATAATAAAAATAGGAGAGTTAGGTTTACAGTTTATAAGTATGTATACAAATGGCTTTGGGGCATTTTACACATGCTGTTTAGTCTTTACAATAAACTTGCAGAGTAATTATTATTCTCTCTGATTAAATAAAAATAATTAATTAATTTTTTTTTTGTTTGTTTGTTATAGAGAAGGCTCAAGGAAGCTTAGTAACTTGCCCAAGGCTGCATCCTGTTAAGGAAGTGAACAAAGATGCAAACTAAATCAATGTGATTCTAAGGCTGTTTCCTTCCTCTGTGCTATGATGATGGTGCAGTGGCAGGAAGAGTACTGGATAAGGGCTGGCAAAATTCAGTTTTTATTTGGACTCATTCATTTATTTTTTCTATAAATTCACAGGATGGAGGTAGTGAGGCTTTGGGAATGGGCATTTTGTTTGTTTGTTTGTTTGTTTGTTTTGAGACAGTCTTGCTCTGTCACACAGGCTGGAGTGCAATGGCACCTCTCAGCTCTCTGCAACCTTCTCCTACCAGGTTCAAATGATTTTCCTGCCTCAGCCTCCACAGTAGCTGGGATTACAAGCGCCACCACGCTGGGCTAATTTTTGCATTTTTAGTAGAGATGAGGTTTCGCCGTGTTGACCAGGCTGGTCTCAAATTCCTGACCTTGGATGATCTGCCTGCCTCAGCCTCTCAAAGTGCTGGGATTACAGGCCTGAGCCACTGCACCCAGCCTAGAATGGGCATTTTGTCAGGAAAGGTAATGACGACAGACAGGAGTAAACACAATCATTTTTTAAGACTCAGTCGTTTATTTGCTTAACAAACATTTATTGGACACAGCAGCATTCTGAATGTGTGTTGGCTGCCGAGCAGCAAACAGGAAAAGCTATCTTTGCAGTGCTTAAGAAACCTGCAGGTAAAGAGAAATGCAGAACAGGTTCTCAAGAGAGAGATTAGGAGCCATTCACTGGGAGGAGGTGTTGAGCATTTGGAAATGCCTTACCCATTCTGGGAAGTTTGATGAGGAGAAGCGGGAGGAAACTGGAACCATCAGGACATTGAGAAGCACCCACTTTAGAGAACGAAGGCATGCAGAGAAGGTAGGGAAGAGAAGATATCAGAAGGGAAGATGCATCCCAGAGTAGAGCACTAGCTGAATGACAGTTAACATAGGAGGAGACAGCTTGAGAGCGGGCCTTGTGGTTGGAGAGGGTGAGACAGAACCTTGAAAGTAGATCCTCAGCTGCTGGAGCAGATAAGGGAGACTGTATCCCTGCTGACACATCAGTCAAAGGTTTGGGGCATTGTGATATGACTAGAGGGTCAGTTTCTTCTGAGGCAGCTATAACAGAGACCCAACTAAAGCCTAAGACAGCCATGTCCCTCCTCAAGATAAGACCCTCCATATGACTTTGTTCATTAATAACCATGTCCCACTGAGCCTCACGCCCAAAATCCTAGCACTTTGGGAGGCTGAGGTAGGCAGATAGCTTGAGCCCAGGAGTTGGAGACCAGCCTGGCGAAACCCCATCCCTACAATAAATACAAAATATTAACTGGGCGTGGTAGCATGTGCCTGTATTCCCAGCAACTCACTTGGGAGGATCCCTTGAGTCCAGGAGGCAGAGGTTATACCATGCTGTGATCGTGCCACTGTACTCCAGCCTGGGCAACTGAGGGAGACTGTGTAAAAAAGAAAAAAAAAAGGACCATGTCCTAGTCCTAGGAATTTTCCCACGTTCCCCATAAACACCTGAGGTGTAATCCAAAAAGATTTTATTTTACAGGCAGACTGGGAAATCCCTGCTACAATGTCCTATGTCATGTGGGGCTCCTGAAGGCTGCCAAGCCAGATAGGCAGATGGGTCCCTTTTCCAACAGAGAACGGGCAAAACTCACCATCTGTTCTGCTAGATACAAAGCTTTTTACTTGTAGTTTTGACCTGGCTGATCCCTTTCTTCCAGTAGTTGTAATAAAATTATGTGGACTACACAGTATCACTGTCTAGACCCAGTGAAATTGTGGAGAGAGTGAGAGATCTGCAATTAGATATTTGTATTCCAATCCCAAGACCAGCAGTTTTGGCAAATTGCATAGCTTCTCTTATTGTGATTTCTCTGTTAAATGGAAGTTGGATAACAAGGGGTTATTTTGGCAATTTGAAATGGTGGACATCAACAATGAAACCCATAGAAGATGCTCCAAAACACAGGAATTTTTAATAACATGGGAGAAGTCATGAATAATACAGACAACTATTACAAAGGAAGGAGAAGATCTGAGAAAACAAAAATCTGGGAAAAGGTAGTGTAAGGTAGTAGAAGCAGCTTTGAAAAAACAGTTATTCAAAGAAATAAGATTGTAAGAGGTTATGAAGAATGGATGATGAAGAGAAAGAAGCAATGTATTTTTGTTTGGCTGTTTTTCTTAGAAAGTTGGCAACATATGAAAAGAGAGGACTGTTGCTGGAAGAAGTGTAAGGCTGAAGAGAAGCTTCTAATGCCTGATCATAACTGTGCCATCAAAACAAATGTGAAAACCAGTCTACTCTAGCTAGGAATGGATATGCATATGCAAAGTTAGTTTTCTCTGAGGAAATCATCAGGAAAAATTGGCGGAGTCATTAGGAGAGAGAAATTGAAACTGATAGATAAGAGCCTCTGTAACGCAGTGTTTATTCTTATGTTATAGCTTTTACTTTTTTTTTTTGCATTACTTTAGCATTTTGGTTCTCACTTCTTGCTACAGCAGAATGGGTGGAGAATTATTAAGGAGCATGGATAATAATGGCAGTAGAACTTAAAGTCATTATTGACTTTAGTCAAAAAAGAGCTGGAGGCTTAGCCTTTCAAATTCTCCCTTTCCATGTCAGAATTTCAAGTGATGTGATGCATTTTCTGAGGCATCTCTTCCAATCTTCCTGGAATCAGTCTTCCTGGGTACTTGTCTTTGATCTGTTTCCATTAATCTCAGGTCTATCTGTCAGGGAGGACTTGCCACACTCATAGCCTCAAATGCTGACCCTGGCATCTTTGCAAGGCTGTTAATGTTCCTCTGGCTCTTGTCTGTGATTTAGTGCTTCTCTCACCTGGATCAAGGGTAGAGTGGAAGGGTCAACCTGGAGTAGGAGGAGAGGTGGGTCTTTTTTTTTTTTTAATCCTGGACCATAAATCATAGTCAAGGAATTTGGAGCATGCCCCACCTCTTACAAAAAAGTAGTCCAGAGAAAAATTGCATAACCCCAAAGCATCTCATATCTAAATAATAATAATAATAATAACCAGAGGAAAAAAATCCTTCTTTCTTCCTAAACCCAGAATATGTTTTCTGTCAAATTACCCTAAGAAAAATTCCTCTCTTCGTTGAGTGTCTTACAGTCAGCACACTGAGGTCTCACCATCATTTCCAAAGCCCTTCTTACTATATTATTCCAGGTGGCCACAGATCCTCATAAAATACATACCCCATGTTCACATAGTCCAGCATTTCCACTTTTCCAATTTGGATGTGCAGATAAAGTCCTCATTCTGCTGTTTCACTATTATTTTCCTTTTTTTTTTTTAAGAAGAGAGTAGACTCTTAATCACTTTGGAATTCCTCTCAGTGCTCAGAGGGTACCTTGGAAAAAAGGCACAAAATGAATAATGAATGAATGAGTTGGATTTAAAGCATTGTCACATGGTTAGCCCTGAGCAGTATGAGAGTCACCCCTGATGTTGAAATAGGATGGAATAAGATAGGAGATAAGAAGTAGTGGTGAAAGGGAAAACGAGGAAGTCCCCAGGATTGTCCTCTCTTTTTAGGATTCAAAATGCTGTTAGAGTGAATAGAATCAAGAACTAAAATATAAATGTATCTTGTTTCTTCAGTGATTAGGTAGAACACAACCCATTTATAGTATTTCTATGGGTCTTAGAAAGAGACATTGTTTAGTCCTTTCCTTCAGCTTCAGCTCTTTTTTAGAAGGCTTTGCTTTTTGGCTTAATGAATCTCTCTTAGCCTGGCACACATTATCATATGTAATAAAGTTATCAGGAGGCCTTTTTTCTGTGTTTAATAATCTGGAGCAAATGACTTTCTCACTGATTCATCTATACTTATGCGCCTACAGGTGTTAAAGTTTCCCTGACAGTGCCAATAGGCATTTTGAATTTTTTAGGGCACAGAAACTTATAGACATATGGATTAGGTTTCAGTTTACATAAGTATGATCATATGCCTAATACACCTCACCACCAAATATAACCAACCACAAAACAAAGGAAATGCGAGCATACATTTAAAAATGCAAATATACTTTATCAGTATGGGAATATCTATAGATGTGATATCTAGTAAATTATATCGTAATAGTCTGTTCTTACACTGCTGTAAAGAACTGCCCGACACTGGGTAATTTATAAAGGAAAGAGATTTAATTGACTCACAGTTTGGCATGGCTGGAAGGGCCTCAGGAAACTTACAGTCATGGTGGAAGGGGAAGCAAACACATCCTTCTTCATTCGCATGGCGGCAGGAAGGAGAATTGCCAAGCAAAATCAAAACTGTTAATATCATTGTTTTGGATAGTCAATTTTAAATAATGTATTAATATTTATTAATATATTTCTTTTTTTACAATTTTTACCTTTTTTAAACCTTTTCAGAGGCTAAGGTATCACGGGTGTCATCATCATACAACTGTACACATATGATGATAGTTACTTTTCTTTGACATTACAATATATGTCATACAATAAGGTATTTTTAACAGCATATATATGTTGGATACAATAACAACTGTTGTGTGCCATTTAAAACACTTCTTTAATCTTTAAACATGGCCAAAATATATAGATGATTTAAATAAGTCAAAAGAATTTTGATTACTTTCCCCTTTGCAAGCAACACATAAAATAGCATTGTACAATTAATATACAATATCTACTCTGTATATACACTAACCACAGGGATCAGATATACCCCCAAATATAATATTGCATTTCAGTCTACTTGATTCATAAAGTGTTTTCCTTTTCTTCATCTAAATCTTCTTATTTCATGGCTTTTAAAAATTGATAGTATCAAAGAGACAAGTTGAATGACCATATTTTTATTCCTCACAGTTTATATTATTCTAAAGAAAGAAAAGTATGGGAGAATTGTACATGCTAGTAGATTCCGTGTCCTTTAAGTATATCATAATAGTCCCCCGCTGGGACCAGATGACAGACTCCATGTGTTCATTTTCAATTCATTTGTCAATGCTGAAGTACTGAGGCAGAGCTGGGCTGACTGGAATGAAGAAAATATATTCCAAACATATTTTTGTGCATTCACATAAAATTGGTGACCTTATTTATCCCACCACAGTAGTCATTCACCTAATCATGCTTAAGTTTATAAGTTTCACAGCAAATAACACACGATCAGAAATCAATGATTTTGTTCACAAAAATTATAGAATCTGATCTGGGAGAATTTCATTTTACAGTGATTGAGAGCAGCACATCAAGGTGGAGGGAGAGGAAAGAGTGGTTCATTTGGCCACGCCAGGGGCTTTTTAGAGTAGTAATTATTGATCACCACATTGATTTTGGTCCATTTGGTTAGGAGGCCTTCCTAAATAAAGTGCCCTGTGAAACTGCTCTGCTTCCCCGTCTTTAAGACAAGCTTTCTGCTGCTAATACTGTAATGCAAGTTTTTTTCTCTGCACTTGGACAAAATTATTTTCCCAAATTTTTTTCTCTAAACTTTCTCCAGCCACATACTGAAATTATACACAAATGTTCTCACTCTGAGCATCTTTTCCCTTGAACTAGATACCTGTATTAAAAAAGAAAATAGTCAAGCTCACTGCAACAGATTACACAGTCTATAAATCAACTATGTCTATGCCCTGAATGTGATAGCCTTCATCACCCTGTATAAGGAGAGAACCTGAAGGAGTCCATGGAAGTCTTTATACCTTTTACTCCCTAAGCCAAGAGCAAGCTCTGTTCCAAAAGGTACCTCTCTTGACTCATTGTCTGCCACAAGCTAAGAGAACTTTCCTGCCCTCTGTTTCGTGAACTTCTGTTTCTGCTCACAGAGGGACTGTCTCTCAGCTCATAGACTTGCCACCTAGAAGCATAAAGAAACATGGCCTACTGCTTTTCTCTTTGTCTTGCGGGATGCAGAGACTGCAGGCAGTTGATGTGCTGGATGAATGGCTTTAATTATTACTCAGGCTGTTTAGATCACTCTACTGTCATTTGTCTCTGCTCTTGCCAACTGTGGAAGTCTACTACTGGGGTTTCAAATCTAGCTTTAATACTTGTGGTATAACTTGAACACGTTTCTTAATTTCCTTAAACTGTCATTTCCTCATCTGTAAATCAGGGGTAATAAGAGTAGTCACTGTAGTAGCAAGCACAGTTTATAGTGAGGATTAAACGGGATGCTTCCTACAAAGAGTGGAGCAGATGATTGACACAATATAAGTGATCACCACGCTGTAGATGTTTTCTTATCTCCTCCTTTCATTGGGTGTTCTTGGAGCATCACTGCCTGGGAAAGGTTGGAACAGATTTGAAGCTTGCTTAACCAAGGTCGAAATTTGGATCCAACACAATAACTGTTTGAGATCCACACAAAAGGTTTTAGAAACCTCAGACATGTAGTAATTCTGTGGGAATATAGCTTAATAGCTAAGGGAAGGAAGCCAAGACTAAATCTTCGCTGAAGGGCGCCTGATTTGTGTTTAGCAAGCAGACTGGGGAGCATTTCCCTGCTCGGCTTTGGCAGCAACCGCTGAGGGAAGAGAACCATTTGCTGTCCCAGAGAGGGGTTACCCTCCTCCCCAGCACTGCACGGAGACCTTGCTGTTGTCAGCCCACTTAGGAAGAGCCACTGAAACAGGACAGAATCACAATAGCAGAGAACAGAAATGGAATAAGATGTGATGAAACTTCAGAGAGGAAGGAAATCATAAGCATCATGATAAATAAAAGTAGATAAATCAGAACTTCCTGCGACCCACATGTTTTACATCACAATCATTGTTTGGCCTACTTTTTCCTTTCTGTAGGTCATTTTCTGTCCTTTTTTAAAGGCCTGACTGGTATACATCTATCTCTCTATCTATCTATCTATCTATCTATCTATCTATCTATCTATCTATCTATCATCTATCTATCTGTGTATCTATCTATCTGATATATGGTATACGGTAGAACTTTCCTTGACTGTCCTAATTATGAAGAGAAAGTCAGCTTCAGATTCTTTACACTAATAGCCCTTCTTATCTTAGGTAACTATTTGTTTTCCTTTGTCCAGTCATCAGACATTTTACTACATGCTATAAACCAAGCTCAGATAAAATGCTGAATACACTTCAATCCCTGACCTCAAAGATCCAGCTCTACTCTATTTCATCTCTGCTGGATTGTTAGTTGAACCCCTGGAGTGCTGTGGGCACTTTATTTTTTCTTTGCAGCATATTGATCAATAATATTTGTATGTATTTTGTCAACCATTATGTCAAAACACTTCATAAAAAACAGAGACCTCAGTGGGATAAACCATGTATGGAATATAACATTTTCAATTCAGGACAGGGAGCTAGATTATTTAGAGTATTGTGAGCCAATTGCAGAGAGTGTTTAGAGTATGTTGAGATCTTAGTCCATTCAGGTTGCTATAATAAAAATACCATAGACTGGGCAGCTTAAACAACAAATATTGTTTTCTCACAGTTCTAGAGGCTGGAAAGTTCAAGATGAAGGCTCTGGAAGATTCAGTGTCAGGTGAGGGCCCATTTCCTGGTTCATAGTCATCCATCTTCTTGCTGTATCCTCACATAGCGGAAGTGAGGGAGCTCGCTGCGCTCTCTTTTATAAGGGAACTAACTAATCACATTCATGAGTCTTCACCGTCATGAGCTCAGCACTTCCCAAAGGACGCATCACACTGGGGGTTAGGATTTCAATGTCTGAATATGGATGGAGAGAGGCACAAACATTAAGCCCATAACAGTGAGCCAATGTTACTTGTCCAGGGAATACAGTTTCCCATGCTCTCATTGCTTAGGTATATGTAAGTATTAAGGCCATGGGAGCTACGCATACTAACAGAATAGTCTGTAATGTTTCATAGATCCAGTGGCATTAAACAAAATAGTTCATAAGCAGTATTATAAAGAACCAACATTTTATAGAGCTACATTAAACAATATATATGTTGTATAAGCACATTTCATAAACACAGCAGCATAAAACTCCATTTTTTAAAAAGTAAATACAATCTTGATAAAATCTCTGATTTAGAACTTATTTGAGGACTCTGATTTAAAACTGCATGTAAGTTAATGATTTTTAAAAAATCTAAAAGTGCTTTTGTAGCATTTTACATTTACAAAGCATTTCAAAATTTACATATTGTCTTCATTTATTTTACTATGCTTCATACTTAAGCAATGACGAACCTTACACAGTAATTGTACGTGACAGGTGTTCCATAAATACATTTATTCGTGTGTGTATACATTCATTCAGATACTTATGAAAAATCTGCTGTGTTCCAGGTATTATGGATATAATAGTGAATAAAACCTAATGGTTTCTGACTTCACATGGTGCTTACAGTCTAATGAGGGTGCATGTGCCTAGGAAATGGATAACACATCTGTCCCTTCTGTTTCCAGGCAAGATATAACTAGTTTCTAATTAATCTGAGAAAATTAAGACTCAGAGAAAATAGGTAACTAAGTAAACTCCAAAAAGCCAATAAATAGATGAGAACAGACTGAAACAGAGATACTGTAACTGACTGAAGGCACATTTTTACCATTACACATTTTTCAGTAATGGACGAAGTAGGACGAGTCAGACATTAAGCACTCTAGGGTTTCTATAAGTTATTTCCTACGCTGTCACGATATTTATACACACTATATACGCTCCACACACCTCCCATTAAAATATATGATTTCATGAGGTACAGAATCTTTGAGATCTGTTGAAGACCCAATATCACAGTTATTATTTAGTTTAATAGTGTTATTTTTATTATTTCACGTTGAGAGGGCTCAGATTGTGTTTTCCACAGTATTGCCATAGGGAATCATCAGGATCATGTTAAAAAAAAAAAGAAGCGTATTCATTTGCAGAATTTGCCTTTTGGTTTTTGGAAAAAAAAGTATTGAATTCTCGATGCTGTTTCTAAAATTTTAATTCTCGTAGAACATGGTCTAGAATCAGCAGAACTGGATTTATGGCCAGGATGTGTGATACAAGGAACAGTCAACTTGCTCTAACTTAACTGTGGTCAGTTTGCTTGTAAGCATTTACCTAATGGATAAAATGCCTAGTTTTCATTGAGTGCCTAGAATATAATAAGCATTCACAAAGAAGATCATTTCTTACTAAAATATTCATAATACTTCATATTATTTACACTTATTTTTATGTTATTTTGTTTATATTTGTCTTAATATATTAATATCATCTTACCCTGGCTTGTACTGTTAACTACAGAAAGGAAATTCACAAAGCATCAAAACTGATTTTCACAGGCCTTTTCCCAAACCTCATTTATGTTTATACCACTTTCTTAATTGGGACATATATATGTAATTCCTGGATTATCATTTAATTAATATTTTACATGTAAACAATTTATGAAGTTAATCTCATCCTAAATAATATTATTCATAAAATTATGATTTTAATATGCTAATTATACTATTTTCTTTCCAAGTACACATCCAAATAAATATAACTTGGGAATTAAATACAATTTTGGTACCACTTAACATCACCTGGCATATCACCAGTGGTATGAGTCTTGATTTTCATTTGCAAGGCAACTTTCTGCAACAGGAAAAACAAGGATTCTTTTTTTGAGACAGGGTCTCGCTTTGTCACTCAGGCCATAGTGCAGTGACCTGAACTTGGCTCACTGCAACCTCTACCTCCTGGGCTCAAATGAGCTTCCCTCCTCAGCCTCCAGAGTATCTGGGATCACAAGTGTGCACCAGTATGCCTGGCTAATTTTTATATTTTTAGTGGAGATGATGTTTCTTCATGTTGCCCAGGTTGGTCTAGAACTCCTGGTCTCAAGTGATCTGCCCATGTCAGCCTCCCAAGAGCTGGGATTACATGTGTGAGCCACCACACCTGGCCAAAAAAAAAGATTCTTATGCTCATTTCACTGGTCGTTAGAGAAATGCAAATCAAAACCACATTGAGATACCACCTCACACCAGTTAGAATGGCAATCATTTAAAAATCTGGAGACAACAGATGCTGGAGAGGATGTGGACAAATAGGAACACT